>CM070739.1:28856743-29148746 GCA_036346245.1 Bonia amplexicaulis
CCAACGATACGAGTCATTGTGACATTCACAAAGTTTGAAGAACTACAGCCTTTAGATGAGTTTGCTACCCCACCTTCAAGCCCGACGCAGTTCCAGGATGCCAAGGCCAAAGAATCAGAAGGATCAGGATCATGGTACTCATGGGTTAGAGGGAGCCGCGGTGCACAGTCCAGTGACAGCGGTGATAACCGGCACTGGAAAGATGAGGTTGACCCATTCCACATACCTTCAGAATACACCTGGGTTGATGCTAACGAGAAGAAACGGAGGATGAGGGCAAAGAAAGCAAAGAGCAGGCAGGGTTCTGCTCGGAAACAGTCATCAAAAAGCGCCTCCTCGGAAGGAGGCCATCATCCGATGATGGATGGCTTTGAGGAGTAAAACGTTTTCACAACATAGTAAGTCGTCTTTGCATTCTTTAAGATGTTGGTGTTGATGGCAGCCGCGCAACCGGCGCAGATGGATGATGTGCCTGGAGAAGTGTGTGGCGTGGTAGTTGAATCTCCTTGAGGAAGTACAGAATGGCCTATACCCCCGCTAATCTGTAATTCAATTCTATTTTTTGCCCCCCCTTCCTTCCTTCTTCCTGTTGGATGTATGTTTGATGATGACGACGATGATATGGCGCTGTTGTTTAAAAGAAGTGTTTTGAGGGGACTGTAGTGCACCCCCCTCCAGTTGATGAAAACTACGATTATGCAGTGCTTTTCTCGCAAAGAGGAAGCTCGATGCACATGCTTGTTCGTTCAAATGGATCTCCATTTGTTCCTGCCCATGGCTTACATTCCTTTGTACTTACTCTTGTACCTCAAGTCTGTGTTCTGTTGTGTCCGAACACTCCGTAACTAACTGCAGTGTAGTCCGTAACTAACTGCAGCGTAGTATCTCTCATGCTTTGTTTCCAAGGAAAGGGCCCCTTCCCTTGATCGAAAGATAACTATTGAGTGCGAGAAATGGTATCAGAAGACAAAAGTCTAAAAAGAAGATGGCCTATACTTACTACCATTGTATATTTTGGGGATGTTCGTATTGACTATAATTTTTGGTTAAAAATAAATAGAACTTGTTAAAAGGTGGTTTTTAGAAGAAGTAAGTTGTGGAAAAAGTGGAGAAGAGATACATGCGTGAGACGAGAGCGAGAGTAGTGGGGCGTGTGATGTGCTCGTGATCCTACTTTATCCTCGAGCGAGGGGCGTGATGTGCTCGTGATCCTACTTTATCATCGGAGCGAGACGAGGGCGAGAAGAGTCAGGCTCTGTTCTTTTCAGCTTCTAAAAGCTGTTTTTTGGCTTTTCTACAGTAACTAGCTTCTAAATAGAGTATTTTTTTTCAAGATAGGGCATACTAGTTAATTGTAGTACATACTTTACTGACTTCATTTATATCGGCAAAAACCGCACGAGAATTTCTGTTACTCTATAATCTCTCGTATAAACAGTACAAAAGTCACAAGTCATGACCAAAAGCCACAAGCCATGACCAAAAAGAACAGGCCCTGAATTCGCTTTGAGAAGCCATGGTTTTCGACTTTAAGTGTGTACATTCATTAAGAACTGTTCACACAAAATAACATTGTAGCTAATTTCTTTTCAAATTTGACCTCTAAACACCCATTTTTGCAAATCTAGCCCCTGACTTACCGAGCTACAGTAACTTGTTAGGCACCTATTGAACTCCCCTAGCTCGGCAGGTCACCGGTCGGATTATCGCATATGATTAATTAGTGTTAACTACATTTAATTAGTACTAATAATGAGCTTTAATTAGCGCTAAGCACAAGCATTATTTTGCTGCCGCTGTGGGGGTGCTCAGCAGCTCTCCTACTACCGATCTCCAGTAGCCCGGCAGGTGTTTGCTGAGCAACTGTGGCTCAGCAGATGTCTACCGTACAAGAAAGGAGCTAGATTTATAAAAACAGATGTCCGAAATCAACTTTTTTAAAGAAAAATGACTACAACACCATTTATGTAAATAGTTTGTTCATTAAGGCTGAGCAGATCATGTGCGGTTGAGAGCTGCCCCGTGTCGGAGCGGACACGCATGCAGTCAAACAACCACGAAGTCGTTTAAGACCACTTCTCGTCGCAGCAAGTCAATAGTCAGTTACGACTTATGACCACGAGTACTCGTTACGACTACAAGCGCTCATTTACGACTTACGACTTACCAGTACTCAAACACTCAGGGATACGCACACGACACTGAGGGGAAATGCGAGGATTTTGTGCTGCTCGACTTCCGCAGCCTTTTCTAAAGACACTATTCACGAATTTAAGCATCAAACGAGTACAGATCATGGCCAACATGGCCCCCTATGCGCATGCCATGATCTACATGATCCGTGCCATCCCACGAACCAACCATGACGCACGACTGCAAATTAAAAACTGACAAAAAAGACGCAATCGTTCCCGCGTGAACGCAACACACGTTGAACGTCTGACACGCACGACCAGAGGCCATGCCCAACTACTGAACTCACTACCGGCAACTTGATCAAACCACCTAACAATCCCCTCCTTGTTCTAGTTGCCATTCACATTGACTACCCCAATCTTCTCGCGCAGACTCTGAAACTTCATCTGCCCGAGAGGTTTCGTTAGTAGGTCCGCCAATTGCTCATCGAACTTGACGTAATCGATGAGGATCTTGGCATTTTCAACGTATTCCCTGATAAAATGGTAACGCGTCTCAATGTGCTTGCTCCGCCCATAGCACATCGGATTCTTGCATAGCTGAATTGCAGACTTGTTGTCTACGAGCAAAATTGTCGCACTTGCTTCAACATTGAACAGGTTGCCAAGAAACTCCCTGAGCCAAATTCCTTGGCATGCCGCCGTTGAGGCAGCGACATACTCGACCTCACAAGATGACAAAGCGATGATCCTCTGCTTCTAATTGCCAGCTCACTGGGCTCCCCAATGAAGAAAATTATGACGGAGGTACTCTTGTGGTCATTGACATCCCCGGCCATGTCAGTGTCACTGTACCCGACGAGCTTGGCCGCCATTGTTCCTCTAGCATACTGGCACCCATAGTCGATCGTCCCTGCCACATAGCGCAGCAGGTGCTTCATGGCGCTGAGGTGCTCGGTGGTGGGCGACTCCATAAACCGGCTTATGTAGCCGATTGCGAACGCGATGTCTGGTCTTGTGTGTACCAGATAGCGTAGGCCTCTGATGATGTTGTGGTAAAACATGCCGTCGACCAGAGGATTTGAGCTTTTCTTGCTCAATTTCAGTCATGGCTCCATTGGGGCATGGACGGAGTTGAAGACGCTCATACCGACCTTCTCCAGTAGTTTGGCCACGTAGCATGCTTGAGACAGAGTGATCTCGCCCTCACTCTGCGTGACATCGATTTCGAGATAATAGCTGAGAGGGTCGGGGTCACTCATCTTGAACTCGGCTTCCATATAGGTCTTGAATTGGTCGATCTCTTCCAGATGGGCGCCGGTCACCACCAAGTCATCAACGTACACACCCAAGAGTAGACTGAGTCGCCAGTTCCCTAGGTGTACACGGCGTGCTCTGACGAGGTTTGCTTGAAGTCGAGGTAGATCAGCGTGCTGTCGAGTTTGGTGTTCTAGGCCCTTGAAGCTTGACGAAGCTAGTAGAGTGCCTTACGCAGGCACATCGCCTGGTGCTCACGGCCCGCGCATATGAAGCCCGGGGGCTGTACCACGTATACCTCCTCCGTGAGGTTGCCGTTGAGGAAGGTAGACTTCATGTCGAGGTGATGTACTGGCCATCCCTCATGGGCAGCCACCGCCATAAGGGCTCATACAGAATCAAGACGCACCACGGGCACGAACACCTCATCAAAGTCTATGCAGGCACATTGAACATATCTCTTGGCCACTAGACGCGCCCTACGCTTCATGATCTCACCGTGTGCATTCTTCTTTAGTTTGAACACCCACCTAAGATCAATTGGGCGTTTTCTGGGCAGAAGATCGATGAGGTCCCATGTCCGGTTCTCCTCGATGGAGTTCATCTCTTCCTGTATCGCCATCCGCCATCCTTGGTCAGCCTGAATCTCGGTGACAGAGGCTGGCTCCTCCATTGTCAGCATGTGCAATTTGTCGGGATCGGGCTTGCGTGGAGGGGCGTCGTCGATGCAGTCTTACACCATGTGGAACCTCTGAGGAGCTCCTTCATCGTCAAGGTCGATGTCCGATGGAATGTTCGATAGCGGGGATGCAAATTTTCCCGTCGGAGCACCGGCGCCTAAGGTCGGATCAGTAGAGTGCTCGCCCGTTGCCATGGTCGACTTGGTGATGTCAGCATTAGGCGAGCTACCTTTAGGTCTTACCACTGGTACAGAGTAGGCCACAGTGAAGCCGTCATGGCCGCTGGCTTGTTTGGATTGCTTCCAATGCCAGCTTCTCCCCTTGTCGAAGACGATGTCCCTAGAGATGTGCACTTGGTCAGATGAGGGGTCAAACATCTGATATGCCTTGGAGCGATCGTCATAGCCGATGAACACCATGGGAGCGATCCTATCGTCCAGCTTGCTGGCATGCGGCCGCGTGGCTTTGACATGTCCTACGCAGCCAAATGTTCGGAGGAAGTGCTCGGCTGGCTTCACACCATGCTAGGCTTCATAGGGGTCTTCCCACAGACCTACTTGTGAGAGAGTGGTTCATGATGAAGACAGTCGTGGTTACGGCCTCCCCCAGAACTAACCGGGCACCTTCCGGTCCTTGAGGATGCACGCCACCATTTACATCACCGTCTGTTTCCGATGCTCAATGACACCGTTTTGCCAGGATGAATACGGTATCGTGAGCTGCCGGTGTACTCCTTGCTTGGCACAGTGCTCGGTAAAGTCCACCGAGGTGAACTCCCCCTTGGTCAGTACGCAGTGCGCGTAGCTTACGGCCGATCTCAGTCTCAACAGCAGTTCTGGAATTTCTTGATTACGCCGGCGGCCTCGTCCTTGCCTCGTAGGAGAGTGAGCCACATGTAGCGACTCATATCGTCGACGAGCAAGAGGAAATAGTGCTTGCCTTCATGTGTCGCCTGCGTGATGGGTCTGCACAAGTCGTCATGCACTAGGTTGAGGTGGCCGTTGGCGCGGTGCTAGGTCTCCTGAGGAAAAGGCGTGTGCCATTGTTTGCCGATGAGGCACCCCTCACATATCTGATCGACGTGGTTCATGTGAGGAAGTTCGTACACCATGTTGGTGGCCGACATCTTCCGGAGCGCGTCAAAGTTAAGGTGCCCAAAGCGGACATGCCAGCGCCACGCCGCATCGTTGACCTGCAGGATCAAGCAGACCGACTATACCACACTCAGGGCGATCTTGTATAGCCGGTTTAGTGATCTCTTCACCTTGGCGATGAGGTTGCACTGTCGATCATGGATGCGCAGAACGCCATCTTCAATCAGCACGCTGCAACCGCTCTCATCGAGCTGGCTAACACTGATGATGTTGCTCCGAAGACACGGGATGAAGTACACGTTGGTGAGGGCGTGTTGTCGGTTCCCTTTTCTCGTGAATAGTACGGTGTCGCACCCGTGGATCTCGACCACCAAGCCGTCCCTAAACTTGACCGAGCCGGTGATCCCACGATCGAGCTCGGAGAACGCTGCGCCACGTCCCGTCATGCGATTCGACGCTCCGGTGTCAAGATACCAGGAGGTCTCCTCATGATCTTCGTTGAGGAAGATTGACCTGGCGCGCTCCCCATTGAGGAAGACCTGTCCGTCGATGTGTTCTGGCTTGTTGGGCGCTCGGGCGATGTCCTCTTCCACCGTCGTTACTTGGGCCATTAGGAGAGATGACACATCATCGGTGTTCTGCACCAGATACGCTTCCTCCCTTTTCTTTTTGAGGCAATCGCGAGCCCAATGCCCCAATTTTCTGCAGTACCTGCACTCGTCCCTCTTGGGGTTGTCGGGCCCGGCGCGAGAACGGGTCTCCTTCCCATTGTTGGAGGAATCTCGCTCGTGCCCACCACGCGGCCTGCCGTGGCACGCGGAGGAGTTGACGCTGCTGGAGATCGATCCGTTCTGATTGCGTGCCTGCGCCTGTGGCCTCCACTCCTCTATGAGGAGCAGATGGGCTCCCTTGTCGTCGGCGCCACGGTTGGAATAACGCTGCTCCACCATTCGAAATCGACCCGTCACCTTCTCGATCGAGAGGGCACTGACGTCGAGGAGTGTCTATATGGAAATGGCCACTTGGAGGTAGTGATTCAGGACCACCTGCAGGAGTTTCTTGACCACCTATTCCTCCCGGATGGGATCGTCGAGCAGGTGGACGTTGTTGGCAAGCCCAAAGATCCTCATCAAGAAATCGTCAATGGACTCATTGTCTTTGAAGGAGATACCGCCGAACTCCTTGCGCAGTTGCTGGGCGTTGGCTTCCCGCATGCGGTCGACGCCCATACGCATGGTCTTCACGGTCTCCTAGGCATCCTTCGCCGTGTGCTTGATGACAAGAGTCGACAGCATCTCGGCCGACACGACGCGAAGAATTGCTGACAACGCAAGCCGATTGTCGTGGTAGTCCGCGTGGCCGATTTCGATGGCCTTCCAGAGACCTTGCGCCTGGAGGTTGACTCGCATAACTAGCACCCAGTCATTGTAGTTCGTTCGCGTGAGCATGGGGTAGACAACGGAGCCTGAGGCCTCATTGACGACACATTGGACGACCAACATGCAACCACCTTCTCATGGTGACGCGGTAGGCGCGGAGAAGGCGAAGGCGAGCGCTGGCGGCCTTGCTATGGAGGAGTCATCGACTGCCTTGCTGGTGGAGCCCACGACGAAGACATGTTTTCCAGATGATCACCGAACACCAACTCTGATACCACTTGCCGGAGTGGACACGTACGCAGTCGAACAACTATGAAGTTGTTTATGACCACTCCTCGTTGTAGCAAGTCGATAGTCGGTTACGACTTACGACCACGAGTACTCGTTACAACTACATGCACTCGTTTACGACTTACGAGTACTCAAACACTCGGGGATACGCACGTCACACTGAGGTGAAACACGGGGATTTTGTGCTGCTTGACTTTCACAGCCTTTTTGAGGACTCTATTCACGAATTTAAGCATCAAACAAAGAACATATCATGACCAACATGGCCCCCTATGCGTACGCCACAACCCATATGATTCGTGCCATTTTACGAACCAGCCATGATGCACGACTGCAAACTGAGAACTAACGAAAAAGATACAACCATTCTAGCATGAACGCATCACACATCGAACGTCTAACGTGTATGACCAGAGATCATACCTAACTACTGATCTCACTACCGGCAACTTAATCAAATCACCTGACACCCCGGCGACGCCGGCGATGCAGAAATGTAACGGTTGAGGCAGACTGCTCGAGAATCAAGATCGACCTTGCACGACAAACTTTTGATTGATGGATTGACGAATGGATGATCATCAACACTCACACAGTTTACTACGTACTGTCAATATAGAGATTTGATAGCAGCCCATTTCACTTCTAAAATAGTCATTTTCGAAAGAGCCCGTTTCTAACTTAGTACGATTATCTCGAGACCTGCACAACATAAAAGATCACCAAGTCAAATGCATGTAAATTTGTAGATAAACCACCCGAGATATATATAGTTAGCCTATATCTTAGTGGGGGTTACCAGAGGCTACGAGAAATGGTTCATTGCATGAGAGCGTTGACCCTATTTGAAACGTGGAAATATTTTTTTTGTCGATTTCTATTTTGAATGACCTTTCGTTGTTTTCCCCAAACATTTACTTTGAGGCCCGCAGAGATGGTCGGTCTCTTCCACAATGGGCCACCTCCGCAGCCCTGCGCCTTGCAGTGGTACCCACCGGCCCACCCCAGCCTCCCGCCCGCCCGAAAAGTTTCGAAATTTGAAACGCCCCTTGTTCTAGATCCCAAATCAAAGCGACCATCCCGTCTCGTCCCGTCTTCCCCAAAATATCCAAACCCTAGCCCTCCATCGCCTCCTCGCCATGGCCTCCCGCCTCAAGGACCGCGGCAGCGGCGGCGGGAAGGCCACCACGGCCTCCCGCCCGCTCACCCCCAAGCCCTTCTCCACCTCTTCAGCCTCCCGCCGCACCCCCACCGCCGCCGGCAAGGAGAACTCCGCATCCAAGCCATCTAAGCCCACTCCCGTCGTGCGGTGGTCCACGTCGTCGATCCCGAGGGCCAGCAGGATCCCAAGCTCGGTGGAGTCCTCCAAGCTCGCCTCCACCCTCCGGGCTGCCGCGCGGCCGGGGAGGGCCTCTGTCGGGAACGACCCGGAGGAGGAGACGGGCTTGCGGCGGAGTGTGAGTGGTGGGATTAGGGCTGCTTCGGAGAAGGGGAGGAGGTCGGTCGGTAGTGTTGGAGCCAGGGTTTCGGATGCTAGGAGAGGGAGTGGTGGAGCTGGTGCTAATGAGATTGGTAAGAGAAGGGAGGGATTTGATCCGAGGGCGAAGGGGGTTGATGAGATCAGTAGGAAAAGAGAAGGATTTAATGCCAAGGCGAAGCAAAACGATGAGATTGGCAGGAAAAGAGAAAGCTTTGATGTAAAACCGAAGCAGATCCGTGGGCAAAATGAGGGCTTCGATGTGAATGTGGTGAAGCAATGTGATGAGATCAGAGGGAAAAGAGGGGCCTTCAACTCCTACACGAAGAAGCAAAGCAATGAGATCGACGCGAAAAGAGAGGGCACCTATCTGAAGGCAAAGCCAGGTGATGAAATTAGTAGGAAGAAAGAGGGACTAGATATGAAGCTGGTGAAGGAGATCAATCCCAAGAAAGATGTTGCTGGTCTCACTGATTCAGGGGAGGCTTCTTCCAAAGCTGCAGCCTTTTCCGCTCCCCAGAAGGATGGAGACGGAGGTAACGTTGCTGTCATCCCGGTGTTCACTGTCCATGTGGTGGACCCAAATGATGTTCCCTGCAGAGTGAGGGAGCAGCAGAAGAAGATCGAGGAGTGTAAGAAGCAGGAAGAAAAGGGGAAGTTAGCGGACAAGATTAGAGTTTTTGAGAAAGCGGCGGGAAGTGGTGAGGGAAGGTCAGTGAAAGCTGTGTGCGGTGTGAACAAGTACCCCAGCAAGCTGCATGAAAAATTAGCTGCATTGGAAGGGAGGGTCCAGCAGATTGCTACGGAGATCAAGAAGACCAAAGAGATGCTGGATGAGAACAACCCGGATGAGCCAAAGCAGATATTATCGAATATCCAGAAGGAAATTACTGCCATTGAGAAGGCCATTTCTCATGTCAAGGATGATAATAAGATTCAGCTAGGTACTGCAGATAGCAGTGATTGTGAGTGCTCTCAAGCTAAGAAGGCAGGTGACCTGAAGCATGCCGGAAAAGGGATGAATACTGACGAACTGGAGGCAAGGTTCTTTCCACATCATAAATTGTTGAGGGATCATAAGTCGTCTACGGCTACTCAACAGGAGTCATGCATGGCTCTTAAGAAAGGCTGCAATGAAAAAATGGAACTTGCTGCCCTCGACACTTGCGATGATGAGAACAGCATAGCCATGGAATTTCTGGCTTCTTTAGATGGTGAAGAGAGCGACTTTTTCAAGGAACGCAGAGCTAAGAACTTGGAAAAGGGCGTTATATGTGAAGCAGCAGATGCTAGCAGCAAGACATCAGGCCAAGGTAGCTCAAAGAATACAGTTGGTCCAAATCACGAGGAGGAAATCGAATTGCTTGCTACAGAAAAGCTAGAAGAGTTCGATGAGCAGGAAAACAAGGCCTCGATGGTGGTACAGGAGGAAACCGAGGAGTCTTCCAATGATCAATTATCAGGGATAGGAAACAAGTCTGCAACCGGTGGATGGTTTGTTTCAGAGGGGGAAGCCGTTCTTCTTGCTCACGGAGATGGTACCTGCTCTTATTATGATATTGCAAACCATGAGGTACTTAATTATTACTCCCCATGTTCTTTTATTTTCATAGTTTTGTGCACAGATCATAAAATTTTCAAGTGTTGACTGCATTAAACTATATTGATACAGTTCAAGTCTGAATATAAGCCTCCCAGCACGGTGTCACATAATATGTGGGGTGATTGCTGGTTGATTCGTGCCCCGGGTGTAGATGGTTGCTCTGGTAGATATGTAGTTGCAGCGTCAGCTGGCAATGCATTGGAGCCTGGGTTTTGCAGCTGGGATTATTACAGCAGAGAAGTAAAAGCATTTCGTGTTGAGGATGAGATGTCTCATGCTTCTTCTGTGCCATCATCCAGGGCTGTTCTTGGGCCTCTTCCTAATGTAGGCTCATCAAGACTGAGTTCTGCAATTTCAAATGTAGAAAGACAGCAATGGTGGTATAGACCCTGCGGACCTCTCCTGCTTTCTACTGCTAGCAAACAAAGGAAGGTCACAGCTTATGACATCCGCGACGGTGATGTAGTGATGAAATGGGAAGTGAACACTCCGGTACTGGAAATGGAATACTCCAGCCCACTACAATGGCGTAGCAGGGGGAAGGTTGTAATTGCTGAGAACGAGTCAATTGGGTTGTGGGATGTCAATTCGCTTAACCCACAACCCTTATTATCTGTTGCTTCTTCCGGTAAAAGGGTTTACTGCCTTCATGTGAACAACACTGATGCTGAGGTGGGCGGAGGAGTTCGTCAAAGGTAAATCAGAAAGTCTTACCTAGTTATCTTAATATTTTACTATTCCATTGTTAGTGCTATTTGAGTCCCTGTCTAGATTACGTTGACTTATGCTAGTGAAGCTATATATTCTTTGTTTGTTTAATTACCTATAGGCATTTGATATTTTGGCCCTGGTCATTGACGAGGCTGAAACTTGGAGTATAAGTATCTGAAGTAGATGTAGAATATTCTGCTTTGTATGATCTGACTTGGTCCCATCGTTAACCTGTTTGTGGTTGTGTTTTGCAGGGTTAGTTCATCTGAGGTGGAGGGAAATGATGGTGTTTTCAGTACGCAAGAAAGTGGTAATGTATTAGACTTTCGTGTTCCTGCTGGCATCGGTCTTAAAATAGCAAGACATGGTGGCACGGCGAACTCAATCTTCTCACGTGGAGACTCAGTATTTATTGGTATTACAGAAGGTAGTCTGCAAATAAAAGGTGGGCTGAAACCACGAGTTCAGCAATATTCGCTGAGAAAGGGGAAGCTTGTTGCAACCTATGAATTACCAGAGTTCAGTGCTCACTTTCATCACTCTTCAATAACCCAAGTATGGGGCAACTCCAACCTTGTCTTGGCTGCATGTGGTATGGGATTGTTCGCCTTTGACACCTTTAATGAAGACATTCAGCAAACTTACAGCTTTTACCGCGGAAACACTATTGGAGTAAGAGAGGCTATTGGCTCTGATGATTTGTACTGTCCTACATTTGATTACTCATCATCAAGGGTTCTTCTGGTCTCGAGAGACCGTCCAGCGCATTGGAGGTACTTGTCATAGCTGTCTATTTATCGTGTGCATCGTGCGAGATGTAATGTATGTACTTTGTTTATGCGACATGTAATATATGTACTTTGCTTATGCTCCTCTTCTTTAGTCATCTGTCGTGCCAAGCATCTTGCTTTCACTGCATTAGCAGAAATTGCTGAGCTTTTACTTCTGCAGTTAATTTATATCTATTGTATCTTTGTTGTCTCGTTCCTTTTATGTCTTTGTATACTTCCCCAACACTGGATTGTTACTTGTGTTTGCTGAAACATTGTTTAAATTCAGTTTGATGCCTTGGTGCATATAAATTCATGCGATATTTTCATGGCACCAATCTATAGATACATGCATAGCTTAATGATGAACAAAGTTAAGATCTTGTTAGCTGATTCACACACAACAATCTTCAATGGATCGATCAGGGATCCTTCCCCTCTTTCCTGACCAGAATGCCTCAATTAGCTGTGCCCTGGTGAACTTGATACAATGCACCATCTGAGCTTATTCCATCTTAAGATCAGCAACATTATGGTCTTTTGAAGTTATGCTCTCTGAAGACTTTATTATCACTTAGATACCAAATCTAGCGGCAAGCATTAGTAGGGTCAGTGTATCCATTCCTGGAACTCTGATCCTAAATGCCCTTGATATCGGGAGCATGCCAGCATACCCTTCTCTCTGTCTTATCAATCAGTTTCGAGTTCACGGAATGGTAACGGGACAGTCTTCACTGCTCTGAACTTGCCAACATTGTTCAAGTGTTCATTCTCCAGCCTGCAATCCAATCAACCATATATCCATGTTATAACTAAAATAATACTAAACTGAAACTGATGTTTGCAGCTTTATACTTATATTTTCAATTACCTATAGAAGTTCCAATGCCCTCGTCGGATTATTTCTAGTGAAGCGAGAGAGAAATCCAGTAAGCGATACTCAACCTTACCAACATGGATCTTCATTACACTCTCAGTCCAGGCTAGACGAAGCGCAAGATTGAGCATCTGCATTGTAAAGGCATCAGTGCTACTAAAGCTGGTTTCTGTATCGATGTTATATTCAAAATGAGTTGAACAAAGTATAGTACCATGGAAACATAGTAGATGGACTTATTCTTCAAGATGAGATAATCTCTAAGCCATAGGTTCTTAGATTTTGGGTTCAGAAAGCCCCAGTCCTTGACAAAGTCCCAGTAGAGCTGGTAAATGGTGGCACCTGACGATGAAATGATAACCATCCACACCCAGAATGGTGTTGGTGTTGCAGCGTACTTGAACCTGACAGCAGCTGCTACCATTGCTGATACGTATTTCCCAGCATTAGCAAGTTGGTTGATGTCATGTCCTTCCTCCAGGTACCTCCTTAAACACTTAAAACATGGACACAGCTCTTAGTTTGAAACTAATGCAAACATTTTGCAAATCTTACATTGTCCATCTATAGTTTTGATTTATACCTGCATAGCTCTCCAGTAGTACGGGAGGAAGGAAATGACATAGGCTAGGTGCTTGTACTGTTGGCTACTAGTGCAGGTCTCATATGGGTGAGTTCTAAAGCTTCCAGCCATGAAGTAGCACGCTGTGAACTCCATGTGCCTTAAAAGTGGAATCTGGAAGGTATACCAGTTAACTTATAAGAACATGCATCGCAAGGCTCGTAAGTTGTAGTATGACTGTATAAGGATGAGTATTACCTGGCTAGTTAGCTGGTCAGCCATGAAGAAATCAGCCATCAGAACCTGCATTACAAAGCAACCTTCTCATCAATGTATGTTCATAACAGTTTGTGATGTGAAAAATTTGAAGGTCTTTACCTTGTAGAATGGTGAGAATATGATGTTGCGCATGACACGCATGAAGCAGTATCGTGTGGAGCGATAGAATATGTTAAATGGGCAGAATAGAATCACTGTTGCTATCTGAAAGAACTGAAATCAGTACATGTCCGCTACAACGCAATTGAGTTATAATAATCAATTGTTCCATAGCTTGTGTCTCTTACAAGTAGGAGTGCGCCAGGCAAAGCGTTGGCATAGGATGCACCGGCGCTCTTGAGGAACAGATCGATGACCAGCGCAGCGACGACAGTGCACATGATCGATGCGGACATGAGGAAGGCGTCCCGGTGCGTCAGGGCGGTGCTCGAGGAGAAGTCAAATATGAAGTTGTGGTTGATCCTGGTGCTCTTCCACATAAAGAGGTTGCATCCATACAGGAAGATGTGCAGGCTGATGAGTGCAAACATGCTGCAGAAAGCAGGGCAAAACTACGTGATTTTGAGGTAAAATTGCATCCTTGATTACCATAAAGTCTTAAATCTGGATTTCGAATTTTTTTTTCAAGAAATCGAAAGTAATCTCTAGTTGAACTCATGCCAGGAACTGAGCATTCTGAGCCTCTTTATCTTATCACATCCGAACACACAATATAAGTCCTATTACATTGGAGTTTGCAACCATGGTCAGAACCTTAGCCTAAGAGATTACCTGAAAACATGGTAAACTACTTCCATATAGACCGAGTTTCCAGCAGAAGCAAAATGCCGGAGGCGTGGGCTAAGATTGCATATATGATGAACAGCGACCCGAATGTACCTGTGAACAACCCTGAAAACACGAAATGGAAAATGCCAAGTTAGAAGATAGATTTGTCTATGATAGACGATAGATCCATCTGATCTTTGAAGCTAGCTACGTGCCTACGAGGAAGGTGACCATGTGTGTGTTCCTGGGCTGCTGTGGCTTGAGGTACTTCATCGCCACCTTCCTGTCGTTGCCCGCGAAATGCTTCATGAAGATGGACTCGACCTCGTCTGCGAGCTTAAGTACCTGCTCAGAATTTCGTCATATATATATTCACTTCAGTTCATGTTCTTCAGTATATTTTGTGGTTTGCACTTTGCAGTGAATACAAGTGTGCATCTGTTCTTCATGTAGGATGCAGACGATACCTTGTCGGAGCTGCTAAATGGCGATCTCTTCACCTTCTCTGAGAACAAGTCCGTGGCTCGGTGTTGCTCTGACACCTAAAATGCAGAGCCTTTCGTGTCAGTTGCGGATAGCAGAACACATCAGTGTACGTATCTCCAATCTGAAGACGACTAGGATCAATGCCGTGCGTTTCCTACTGTTACTTCAATGTTTCTATTGTTGGATTCCCTCTTTGGCCCATTCTTTTAGTTCATCAGGACTGCACTGTTGTGATCGCTCGTTCCATAAAAAAACATTGCTATGATCTCTAACTGTTCTTTTGGCAAATAATACACTAGGATGGACCTATATTCCCCTAGAAACGTTAAGTACATCATTACGCTTTATTCTCTGTTGTTTAGACTCCTCCCTCTTCCTATCCATCCATTTCAAAAGGACACGTATGGCTAGTTAGTATGTTATTACCTTGACGAATTTCTTCAATATTTTGGTGAAGGCCTGTACGTTGAGAGAGCTGCATGCATCCATCCATGCAAAAAAAAAAAAAAAAAAAAGAAAGAAGAGTCAATCCATCACCACCACAAAAGTACTATCACAACAAAAGAAAAGGACAAGGTACCAGCTAAATTGATTATTGGCTAAGTTAAAACAAGAAAATAGTCGCCCTCCACCCCCGCTGTATCTGTATGCATGGCATTGACGCCTACGTCATTCACACGGTTGCCTCCATGCAAAACCAACCGAAATTGGACCACGCGCATCCCTGCCCGGATACCCTCCTATTCTTTTTTACTTAGCTTTTTTTTTAAGTTTTTATGGTATTTGAAATACAATTTTAATCGCTACTTTTTATAATTTTATATTAAAATATACTAATAAAAACTATGATATTATAGAAGTATTTTTAACTATAGATATAATGATATAATTTTCGTGTAGTTAATCTAGATAGTTTTAAACCTATTTATGATCAAATTTAGAAAATTTGATGATACGGATTCTACGAAGTCAATTAAAAAAGAACGAAGAAGTATATGGCTAACTGTATGTACATACACATATATACTACAAATGTGCAGTATGTGTATCACTCAAAAGCAGAGATCAGCTATCTGCATCGTGATAATTCACTGATTAATTAGATGTAGGTCTATCAACAAGCAAAACAAGTTTTTGACTTTCTTCTTTTTGGTTTATGACTTTCTTAAATAAACAAATATGACGGTTTTTCTGCTGCCGTTTTGAAGCGGTTTATTGGGATAATTTTTTCGAAATGACTTATTAATTTATCGACGTTCAGTTCGTTCATACAAATGCTCGTACTATGATTGAAAACTATTGGCCACAGTCCAAAAATTCACTCTATATTTATGATCAGATTAAGTCGCCTACTACGGTCGAATCCTACCTGTTTGTGTACATACACGTACATATACTACCTGGCACCTGCACCATGCATGGCATACATACCTGAACTTCTTGAGCAGCTCGAGGCTGCGGTAGAGCTCCAGGAAGGCGTCGCGGATGTTCTTCTCGGCGTGCTGGATCTTCTTCCGGTGGACGAACGCCGTGGCGGGGTCCGCGCCGCCCTTGCGTAGTACGTTCACCAGTTCCTCCCACACCTTGAGCGCCGCGCGCCCGGGGCTCGTCGCCGGGATGTCGATCCTCACCGTCGCCGGCAGCTGCAGAGCGCCGCCGCCCCTCCCCTGCTTGCCACCGTCCTTCTTACCGTCCTTCTTGGGCAGCCCGACGAAGCTCACGCCGTTCCGCTCCAGCGCCGCCATCACCTCGTCCGCCACGGCGGCGCCCCCGACAGCTGCGCCTGCTGCAGCTCAAGGCTTCCATCTGCAAGGAGGACCGAGGCCAACCGAGTTGGTCACGTGCGCCGCGCGCCCATGCATGCATAAAGGCTGATACGACAAGGCAGTGGGATTCATGTGCTCGGTTCATCTGTGGCGACGTGACGTGGTTTGTTCGAGTGGAGTTGACACGAACGCGCGCGTGTGCGTGTGTACCTACCTGACATGGACTGCGGCGAGGGAGCCCGGAGAGCAGGTACCGGCCGCTGGAGCCTTTCACCGACGGCGAGGGCGGCGGCGGCGGCATGGACAGGCTGCGGCCGAGGCTTCGGGTGCGGCGGGAGGCCGCGAGGACGATGGGCTTGACGTCGGCGAGGATCCGGAGCTGCTCGATGAGCGCCTCGCCGCGCGCCAGAACGTCCGCCTCCCTCACTGCATAGAAGGTGCTCACCTTCTCCAGCTCCTCGTCCGCCTTCTCCAAAAACTCCCTCTCCTGCAGAAAATAAAATCATTTTATGGACATGTTTGATAAGACCGCGGTTTATGATTTTTTAAAGAAGCAGTTTGTAACAGAGATTACGGAGAAAGCGATACTCGCTTGTAATTTTGATTGATACAGATGTTGGATTTTTAACGTGTATTACAATTAACTTATAGACTCTATCTCGAGAAAATACTCTGTTTGACAAATAGATATTATAGTAAAAGCAAAAAATAGCTTTTTGAAGTTGTTAAACAACATGCCCCTATATGCATGTATCCACTCGCGCAAGTATTTAGTATACTTAGCAAAACTACATGATTCGCACATGAATCGATGATCACTGCACGGGCATGTGTGACCGATGGATGCTTACGTGCTTGTCCGTGGATCGCACGAGCTCCCCTGCATCCGAGCTCTCCTCGTCGTCCTGCCAAATGTATGTATGTACGTATATACATCAGAAATACTGCTTGCCAAGAACTCGACAAGGTACGACGTACACGAGTATTTGCCAAGAATATAGGGGACAAGACAAGACGTACCGAGGGGCTTGAGATTGTTGTTTCGGGGAGAAGCGGGCGGCGAGGGCGCGGACGGGGTCGAGAACGGAGAAGCCATAGCTGCTGTTGCCGCCGCCTTCCTTTGCAACGACGAGCGGCGACTGGTCGTCGGAGTCCCGGCGGGAGATCTTGATCTTCTTGATGAGCTTCTTGAGGCGCTTGTAGTCGACGAACTTGGCCTTCCACTCCTGGATGATGCTGGCCTCGTACTCCCGCGAGAACTTCACCATTCTCAACCCACGTACGCCGCTGATGGCCTGCTTATATGTATGCGCCTGCCTGCCTCGATCAGCTCTGCAACTGGAACTGGGTATTGCTCCTCGTTTGTATTTACATGTGGAGGAGGGGAAGGGGATAGGGACAGGCAGGAGCGATCGATGGCAGAAGCAATTGTGCTAGCTTAGCTATATAGAGAGAGAGAGAGAGACAAGAAGGGTATATATACGTATTATAAAAGAAAGAGAGAGAGATAATGGTGTTGCAAGAAGAATATTAGGTAGAGCTAATTAAAGGGGAAATCTAGAGGGGAAAGAAATCCGAGGAGGAAATAGATATGTAGTGGAGAGCTTGCAGTGCTGCACACCATGCTCGTAGATGACTCGTGACTAAATATGTTTTTGTTTAATCAGTTATTACTGGACTGGTTAATTCAATGCGATTCGATAATGTAATGTAAGCATCTGGCTAGCTGGCCGCTTTTGTAATTTGCATTTATCGTTCAAGAAGAAAGGGCAAGAAAGAGGAGGAGAAGAAAAGCAGCAAGCTGCTTGATTTAGCTCGTCTTGTTAGGGCATCAGAAATGTATAAGATCGTAATGGGTTTTAAGGTGGGCCTCACCTAATTGTTAAGATCGACTTGTTATGTTTGAGGCCACCGCTCGGCTATAACAAGGATCTCACTCGGTAGTAAAAAAATTTTATTTTAATGCTTGTGGTTATTAGTAGTGGTTGGTAGGGGGAGAGAGAACAACAGGATTAAAAGAAAATTGTATTTTAATGCTTGTGGCCAGATCTTTAGTTTAAGGACTGGCCTTAAGCCTTTTTTTGCTTATGATCTGCTTAAGATCAACCCTGTAATATACAAGATCGACCTTAAGGTGGCTTATGACCCCCTATATATATAGTAAACCAGTTAACATTCATTAATTTCAAAAAGGCATCGATTTAGAAAGAAAGTCATTGATTTAACATGCTGGATCAATCATGGATGAAAAGTCTTAATCATTGATAGAAAGCTTCAATCATGGAGTCTGGGCGCCATGATGCCCTTGTTATTTATACTATATATATATATATGTGTGTGTGTGTGTGTGTGTGTGTGTGTGTGTGTGGTGTAGTAGTATACCTAAGATGTTAAAGGAATATGTTAAATTCGTTTATATGGTATATCATAGGTCGGGTAACTACATCCGGGAGTAGAATGTATTATACACACACATACGGTTGCACTAATCAACGCGTGCGCGCACGCTACGCGCGGGTCGCTGGCTACGCGCACGAGCATCTTGATGTGGTTCATGTTTGATGATAACTTTATGTGCATGAAATAGTAACTTTGATATTTGTAAGTCAATCGATGATAATTTTATGTCCAGAAGATAGTAATTTGATTTGCATGCATGCATATAGCAGAAGAGAGAAGAGAATAGATGCACTTAACTTGTGATTTTTTATGTTATTTATAAGCTAAAAAATACAATAACTCTTTCACTAAAAGTCCAATCTGTAATATGTTTGCACCATTGTGTTCGAAATTACGAGCTTAACAAAACAACATACATATTGAATATGTTTTGACGCTACGAAATTCGTGTCATATAAAGTTACTGTCGTGTATGAGTAAAGTTATTGTCAAATACATTTATAGTTACTGCCAATTTTATAGTATTATAACAGACTGTAACTTACACATGTTTGGTAGTAACTTCACTCACACACGACATTAATTTTCCATACAAGTTATTTGCTATTGACATGCATATTTCTCTCTCCTCTCAATGCATGCATATTAACAATAGTTTCACTCACCTACGGCAGTAACTTCATGAATTACAGACGATAACTGTAAATAACTTTATGAATTACATAGGATAGTTTGATGTACATACGATAGTAATTTTATCATAATTAACAAACGCTAGTAACTGTCTATGGGATGAGATGGTGGAGCGGTTGGCTGGTTGGGCTGGTCAGGGATGCACGCTTATATATATATACCACCTAAATACACTTGAAATACTCATTTATCACTTTAGGTATACTCGTATACTAATTATAATATACTCTAATGTGAACTACATATAAAATTGCAAGGGAGTTCATATTTTTTAGTGTATTTTGTAAATACCTTCGTATATACACATAAAAAGGTGTATGTCGAAAAAATATACATACTATCTCTGAAAAATTGTTCATACCACGTAGATGGTCTTAAATACTCGTACACTATACATACATATATACCCTCCGTTACACGAGATACTTCCTACGTTGTGAGATACGACATAGGTACGTTGTGTGTGTGTGTATATATATATATATATGTATATATGTATGTGTATGCGTGGTACATGGCATTCGTACGTCATGCATTTATTGTGTATATATCCAGCTCGAATACCGCGCGGCGCACATTCGTGACGTATTTTTGAGCTCGATCTTGCTAGGGTCAAAATCCATCATAACTAATTAAGCCAAGTGTGCACGCACACAGCATAATCGTGCTTCTTTGCAGGAATCTTATTCTCGGTTTCGGGAGGAAACCAAGTCATTAAGCACAAACCATAAAGCCTCAAGAGGAGGCTTGTAGCTAGAGATAGCTTAATTAAATGCGAACAAATCTCACCAAGGATGCAAGACACTGGCTAACTCCTCCTTTGCAGGGCTTAATGCTCCTTAACATGAATGCAAAACAAAATAAAGCCCCTTTCTTTCTCTGCTGGTTGTTGCGATTTCGTAAGTGTCCACTTGAGAACAAATGTGGCCTAAAATGAGAGAGAGAGAGAGAGAGAGAGAGAGAGAGAGCCCTTCCTTATTTTTTCCATAATGGAAAGATCATTGCAAGGTTGCATGATTTCTTCCCCTAAGCCATGCTCCTATTGGTTGTTCATGCTTACACAAATAAGCAAAGCCAGTTTGGAAGCTTCATCCCACTATCTTGTTGGGTTTACTTATATACTTGATGTGTTGGTACGGTGCATGTTTAGGTTGGCTTGTTTATTCTATTTAGGCTTGTAGGATTCGTCTAGCTAATTGCCACGTCCATAGTTAATTAATCTTGTTGCATTCTGAGCCTTGGGTTATGTTCATACATAGTGAGGAAGTTCACAAAGCACCAAGAAATCTATGGCTAATTGGGCGTAGCTTTCTCTCGATTGCACTTCAATTTGTTAATTTTGGTGTCATGGATAGGCATGTAACTTAGAAAACTCTAGCTAAATTTTGCTATCTGACTGACTTTGGCTTCATAATTAATTAAAGAATGGAGCTAAGCTATTTGTACACAAACTTCTACATGATTGCTTTGTAATAGATAAAGAGGGTAAATTACGACATCTGTTTGTAGCATTATAAGATGTTGGAAAATAATATCCAATGTGAGGCTGGAAAGTGGGGATCGATGCGCTTGTCAGTGAGACATTGCCGCTACTTGCGCATCATCTTTATGGTGTTAGCATTTTGTCCAACAAAGATCAAGTTTGGTTTAATTTTGTTTATGATGTAGTCCAAGTTAATATGTATTAATTACTATGTGGGACGTAGTTAATGAGAATGTAACATTTACGTAAGTGTATGAACTTTTACGTACAAAAAGATGTTCCAACAAATTAAAAAAACGTGCAACTTCTCAGGAGTTTATCCGGATCAACGTGCATGGATCTGGGAGAGTTCTATACGTTTCTGGAAGGTAGCTGCAATAAATTAAAGATGGATCAGAAGCGCGCTCGATGGAACGCATGATCGATGCAAACCAAAGTAATCGTGGTTTGGGTGAGTTGCTGTCTATCACTCCAATTTTGCTCCCAATTCGTTCTGCTTTTGCTTTCTCTCTCGTCTTGCTCGATCGATCACACCAATAGCAATTACAAAGTGAGACGGCTTGTTTAGAAATTGAAGAGATACGTCTTAGAATTACGTAGATTTGTCATGTAATGCTCCATCTGCATTTCTTTTGCTCCCATTAACGTGATGCTATACATATTGCTTTAGGAAAAGTTCGAAGTGACAGGTGCTGTGTCGTTTACGAAAAAGAAATTTGAGATGGACCAAATTAATAATTTAGCTTTTTTAGCAATAATACGATGTTTTTGGATTCTCTTTTCCAAAAGCGTATAATGTGATCTTAAATGGTCACTGAATATGAGTGGCGTTTTCCTAATCCAGCTATTGTGATTGAAACTTTTTTTCTACTTTCAGCTCCATTTATGCCGACCTTGTGTGCATTCAGATTTAGCACGTACCCTACCAAACCTTTTTGATAAAGTGATTTACCATTGCACATACATAGGATCTAAGGGGAGAGAATCGCTACTTTTAAGAACAAATGAAGATGTATAAAATGTATTGTAACACTCGAATTTTGATTAACTTTAAACGATGAATTATGAAGCTAAGTGAAATTAATTAAATAACTAGTAAATAAAATATGAGGTAATTTAATTTTTTCCGTGCATCCAGTTAAACTGAAACCTAATAGTAGTAACTAAGTAGAGTGCATTCCCAAATTTCATCCGGGGTTAATACAATTTTAATACACCAGATTAAGAAAATACAATTAATCACGTGGCAAGTAAAAGCATTTGGCAACTCAAATAAAATATAAAGTTCATATTACAACAGCTAATTAATTGCAGTCCATTTACAACACACAAAATACATCTATCAAGCGATAAGTAAAAATTTCCCTCAAATCAAATAAAAATAATAACAGTCCAAATTACAATAAATTTACAATTCTCGATCTCAACCAAAATAACCGTTTCAAATATATAAATAATTATAACATAATTATAACTAATTAGAAATTTTAGGATTTAAATTACATTGAGCTCATCTCATACGTTATTTACAATTCACTAGTTTTACAAAAATAAACTACAATATTAATTATGAAAAATAAATATGAAGATACCAAAAATGACTAAACAAAAGAAGAAGTTAGAATCCAACTTGCCGTCAAAGCCCTAGTTATCAAAATGAGCATTTCACTCATTAAGATACCAGATCGTCCGAGGCTAGTTGGCACCTCTCGCAGCCATAAGATTTCATCACCCGGTGTTAAAAACCAACCTAAATCTATTCCAAAATTCCATTTCGCAGCCATCCAACCAAACAACCAAATCCAACCCCGATGTAGAGTGGCATCACTAGTTGCACAAGAGAGCACAAAGAGTATTGGAAGAGATAAGGTCGAAACCAAGCCAGGCAATGAGAGAGAGAGAGAATAGCATTTCCATCGACGACCAGCACCACCAGCAGCTGACCACAACACCACCCTCCCTAAATCCCCCTCTGTTAGATCGAGGAGGCCGACTAGAGGGGTGAATAGACGGTCTAAAAAATTTCTTCTCCAATTAATTATCAATTTCTATTTGGCTAAACCAAGCAAATAATGCAGAAGTTTAACACAAAAAGGTTTAGCACAAATAACGTACCTAAAACAACCGGGTTCACCTAAGTGCACTAACAAGATAAGTCTATGCCAAGGTTTGCAATTCTAGAATGACAAGCAATCAATTTAATTCTAAAAGGTAAATTGCTTAAATATAAATTGAGCACAAGAAAATAAACCACAATTGACACGGTTGCTTTTTACCGTGATGTTTAGAGACTTGCCAGTCTCTCTTAGTCCACATTTAGGTTAGCCCAAATGAATTGAACCAGCTCCACAAATTAAGCCGAAACACCTCAATCCACTAGTGGTAGCTCTTTCCCACTCCGGGTAGGTGAGTTCCAACCTTCACAACTTTACCGGATCTTCTCACAACCTTCTTTGAGAAGATCATCGCGCACGACGCCTCCAACTCCGTTTAGAAATCGGTAAACTCAAGAGTAATAAGTCAAGCCCCTCATTTGATTCTCACCATGTGCAACAAATGCACAAACTCGAGTGGATACACAATCCATCTTTAGATGTAACATATGCAATCTAGAGCCTTCCTCCTTGCTCACAAGATGCAACACATGCACAATTGAGAGGAGGACCTCACACTAGCTCCAAGGAGTGAAATAGAGTGCTAAAAGTTATTCTTCAACATGCCACGAGGGAGTATATATACCCCACACCTCCAAACTAGCTATTGGGACAGAAAAACAGGATTTTTAAAAGTACCGTAGGCAAACAACCGATACTTCGCTCCCCTCAACAACGGTAAAAAAACTAGCCGTTGTAGGCAAATCCGGTAGTTCCATCGTGCAAAGTTCAGTACTACCGATCATCGAAAGTATTGCAGCACTTGTGTGAAAATATCGATTTCCATGAGGACGAGATGACTCCACACAAAATGTCTCTCTACAAATGTACCGCTACAAATCGGACGTACCACTCACATAGAGCCGTACCACTCACACGAACCGGACCGCCACATAGAGCTTATCGGACCGCTCACACAGAGCTGGTCGAAAGTACCATTCATCTATTACACTGGTCCCTGACCACGTTGGATGGTTCGACCACTCATGTCTCTGACCACATTGATCTCCGGCCATGTTGTCCGGTTCGACCATACATGTCTCTACTATAGTAGTCTCCGACTACGCTGGTCTTTAACCATGTTGTCCGGATCGACTACACAAGTCTCCGACTACGCTAGTCTCTGACCACGCTGGTCTTCGATCACGTTGTCCGGATTGATCACACAAGTCTCCGACTACGCTGGTCTCCGACCACATTGGTTTGACCACCCAGGTCGTGACTGCGTCAACCATGTCAATCTTCGATCACACAGATCTCTGACCACCACGTCGATCTTCGACCATGTTGTATCAATCACGTTAGTTTGACCACGTTGATTACGACCACATCGACCACGTCGATTTTGACCACGTCGGTTCGATCACGTTGGTTTCAACCACATTGGTTTTGATCACATAGATCTCGACCATATTGAATCTGACTATCTTAGTTTGACCATGCTGGTCCTCGATAACACATACCAAATCACGTCGATTTTGACCACACTGGTTTTGATCATACAGATCTCGACCACGTCGGTTCCGACTATGTTGGTTTCGACCACTTCGATCTAAGACCACATCAATCTTTGACCACACAGTCATCGACCACGTCGATCTTCACCTCGTCGGTTCGATTACATCAGCTTCAACCATGTTGGTTTTTGATCACATTGATCTTTGATTACACAGGTCTTCGACCACATTAGTTTGACCATAATGGTTCTCGTCCACATAGGTCTTTCAACCTTCTTCGCCGGTCGGTAGTTCCACTACTAGTTGCATAATACACCGTGGTCGATTACAACGCCGGTAGTTCGTGGTAGTCACCAAAATATACTACGGTAGTTTCGATTTCCATAAGAAGTGCATGTACTTCAACAGATTTTGCAAAATACATTTGCAAACTACAGTATCATGCACACAAGGATTATCCATGATTCCTAACGTGTTGCAAAACATATTTGCACACTTTTAGAATCATAAGGATTATATATATGAGTTTTAACCATTTGCAAATATAAATCTCATACTACAAAGAATGGAAACATGCACCGAGAACATTGGTCGCTGCCATGAGCCATCTTTCCATCGGGCGGCCCGACGGAGCAGATGCGACATGCGCGCTTTGAGGCACGGCGTAAACGGCATAGCAGAGAGCACGATGGCGACTAAAGCGGCAGCTATAGGGAAGGTCAATGTCGATGACAGCAACCGGCACACACAAGGACATGAGGAAGAAGATCCGGCTAGAGCGGCGCCTCGCCAAGGACGTCGGTTTTAAAGGCGCACACCTTTTTCAGGCGTGTCTTGGGAACCCGTGAAGAGCGAACCGACGCTATACAATGCGCCAATCACAGTCGCAATGTGGCCTGCACTACAGCAAGAGCAGACAACCACGGTCGCCATGACTCAGTCCATGGGCCAAGTACTCAACAGGCCAAAGGGACGGAGGGTCCAAAAGGTCTGGCGACATGATTTCGGCCTGCAGGAGATGAAGCCTTTTACCATGGGAGGCTACTGTTGTAGGGGTGACCCCACCTAAATCCATTTGGCTTGCTGGGCCAAAAGGCCCAATAAGGCGTGTAAAAAGACATCTATATTCCTGGCATAGTGCGCCATTGTGAGGGTATTATTGTAATCAGACCTTATGAACATGTATATATATAGCCTGGGCAAAAGAGAGAGCCAGACCAGTCCATTTTCTATACTCACTCTACCAGTCCCCTTATTTACTGTTTGGTCAGTAGCCACAATAGTTAGATTAGGAGTATACAATGTATTTTGCTAATAATGCTTGTTGATTACTCTTTACTCACCTTTGCTATTAATCCTTCTTGTTAGAGGTGAGTCAGGATGACAAGATACATGACTATGCTGAGGTCTACGCGGAGGGCTGCTATATCGAAGGAAGTGAAATCGGTCCGGAGTATGATGTGTACGAGACGGATGCCCTTTATAGAGGTTGAGATGAGTGGAAGACGGCCGGTAGCCATTTATATGAACCTGAGTATATTAGGATGTAGCTATCTACTCATCTCTGTCTTGTATAAATAGTAGTTAGAACTTAACCATTTCCTTTTCGGGTATTGTAATATTCGGGCAGAATTTGTTAAGCTATATTTCAGACTATAGTCCTGCATGGGCGCATGGCAATGGTATTGTAACAATGTTATGCCATATATAATTATTGTTTTGCTATAATACTCTAATAGACTTATTATTTGTTGGAGCGGCATCGACTAGTGTTATTATAACTTCGTCACATGTATACACAACCAAAGTCCAAGTGGACAGTGCACAAGTAGGTGAGCCCAGAGATCCCAATTGTTGCTGCAGCTTATGGACACTGGCATGGGGGAAAAAATTAGTGGACATAGATAGGTCTCTATCACTTAGATTTCTGAATTTCAAATCTCTTCGATTCCAAAATGATCTGTTGATTTGATTTGCATGGTAGAGAAAAGGGCGCTGCAAATTTGTAATTGCTGTCGGTTTCAAGCGATTAGTTAGTCGGGGTGCGTCTGCTTAATTCAGTGGTCAAAATTAGCCAATGCAGGGGATGGTGGAGGCTGACGTCTCCCATTCGATGTTTATGTCTGGTTGTTTGCTTCTTATCCTCACAATTTGTCCGGAGCAATTTTCCTCCTTTTGGATGATACACGAAAAAGGTGCACGAGAGCGGTTTTCAGCTGTAAAGAGAAACAAGAAAAAGGTGCCTTTTATTCTTCCTTCTTTCTTGTATTATCTTTTTTGCGTGGGAACATAACCGTGCTATGCGATACAGACTGACGGTCAGATTTGGCACCAGATCAGTTTCCAGCCTTCAGATTGAGGCCAAAATTTTGCCAGAAATGCTTTGGTCTTTAGCACTGTGCTGACTATGAGTCTTGTCCATGGTGACTGAAACTATTGGTAATTTGCATGCTTTGTCACCAGCATGCACCGCTTATCATTATCATATCTCATATTTTTTAAGGAAAAAGGAGTTCATGCACTAAGCGGTTGACTTTTTTTTTATGATGCTGAATCTTCGAAGAACATGATCCAGATGTATCACCAGAAAGTTGAGCTTACTTATACACTTATCTGGCTACCGATGGAGAATTGAATTGTTTGTAATCTGCAACCCAAATCAGAAGATGCACTCTCTTAACTAGCCATCTGATCTCAGTTTTTTGCTTTAGTTTTTTCTTCAGAATGTTTAGTCACAGGACAGCTCAGTTTCACGCATTGCTAGGCTACTCTATACAACCTCTAGCCATCAGATAAGGATGGCATCCATCTAGTACTCATCAGAATATACCACTTTCTGATACCTAACAATGCCATTGAGGCCGTGCAATGATCAACCATGAAGTGGTGCATTTTTACTGCCGCAAAATTTCATTCATCTGCATCCACTCGACACAGTTACACCCACGAGACGAGCCATTGCTGAATCCTGACTGCATTGCCCCTCATCCAAGCTAAATCACCAGGTCAATGGATCCACCGTGTTCCGAGAGCCGCCCCACCGAGGCGCGAGCGCCATTATGCGCGCGCACAGTCCTCGTTCCATGGTGTCCAAGGGAAGAGAGCCCCCTGGAGCTGCTCCATTGCCGGTGGGATCCAAAAGGAATCTCACCGATCCCTCAAGTGGGGAGCAAGCTGAAACGCATTGAGCTCATGTCCACTACCTGTGCCTGTGATGTGCTGCACTCACTACTACGTATGTCACATAGCAGTTCATCTTTTTCTTCAGGGCACTGTTGCAGTGTCCCTTTCAGGGTCCATCCATCTCTCAGAAGCAGTCAGAAGCAGTCACTGGATAGATGGTTGAGCAGAAACTAGTGCATCACTCTTGGCCAGGAATTGCAAATTGAAGCACTAGACTGGTGCCTTATTGGGGGAGAACAGTAAGAGAGAGAAACTAATATAATATGCATCACCTCTAGGATGACTTGGAAAAAGGCTGGATAAAGATGATTTGTACAGCACAATTCTGAGTGCATACATACAGGCTATATCTTTCCTTTCTCTATATAGAAATGCTCCATTTCACATGCTTTTCACCTGTACGACATAGATTTGAATGAATCGTTGAATCTCCGTTGAAATGATCCAAACAACAGTTTACGTAAACAAAAGGGAAATATTAGTAATCCTACATACCATTCTTTTTCTCAACCTAGAGATGATCCAATAGTCATAGTTTCATTATCTTCAGTAAACCAGTAATCATGGCGCATAGAGATTTAATTTTTCTGGTAAGATCCTCAAGAAATCAAATGGTTGACAAAGAGGAGAGAGTTCAGGTTATTCCAGGATGCAGGAAACCTGTCTCTGTCAATTTGTTTTACATGTTGTAGATGTTAATGTCTACTACTATAAAAAATTCGTAATTGGATCGCTCGTGTACCACTCATCAGCATTATGAGTGCCACTGAAAAATTGAGTAAGTGTATCCTCTTTTTTTCGATAAGTTGGACCTCAGGATAATATATCTAGCTTTCAGTGGATACCAGATCAAAAGATATGGGCCTGATTTGATATAACAAGTACTGCTCTCCTACTTAGCTCAGAAGGTACAGACATGCCCTATTGGCTATTCCAGTATTCACAGGAGCTATAATACAGCCGATGAGGCATTGTCGCTTACCAGAATCGATCCTTGTTCACCGATAGATAGCCAGACATTACCTTTCCTCCGGTGTTCCGCATACCATCGATAAGGTAGCACCAGGTTGATCCCAGGGCCCCAATGAAGAAATCTGCTTCGGTGGCCATGACGAAATTGACGAGGGGATAGTTCGTGCTGGTCTCACGGCCCAGACTGGCCTCGTACATTGCCATGGTCATATTGCTCTCTTGGCGTGGCACATTTGTGAAATAGAAATTCCAATTGGGATAGAATTTAGCTCTGTCGATAACTTCCTGCATTTCAACATTAGGAGAGTTGAGTTTCAGACTAACTGCAGGAATCAAACAGACACTGTGTTACACCAAATGGATGATGGGGAGTTAAATTGCCTGCATTTCAGTAGAAAGCCAGATGTTCTCGAGACTTGGAAACCGTCTTCGGAGGCGGGCAGCCAGCTCCATGTATTTCTCAAAGCCAACCACTACCATTTCACAAGCCTTGTCTCCCATCCTTACATGCATGCTGAGAAGAGGCCTGGGTATATATGGTTTATGCTCCGACCACACGAGCCGTTCAATGTCAGATTCTGTTCTAGTACTGCTAGCCTGCTAGTGTGAAATCTTTTGGTTACATATTTTAAAAGCATCATTCAGAATGGTCAGTCAGATAACCAATTTTCAGATCGCACAAACCTGTGGTGGATCATTCTGAACATTTTCAAGAACCAACTTTGCTGCTTGCATACCAAATGCAGAATGTCTGGCCACATTCAGTAGTCTGCACATGTACTCCGTCTGGAACCTCATTAGGTACCTTACGGCCTGCATGGAAGTTTCAGGTACGCTGAGATTTAAACAGCAACACAAGTATAACTAGTTGAAGAAAGGGTTTTGTTTGCATATCCCCATTATGAACACCGCATAAGATGCTCTTCATGCAGTTTAACGAGAACAGCATTTTCATGCATCGCTAATATGGGACTAGAGTACATATGCGCACCTGTGCTATCCACCATCTCCTATCCATTTTACGGTGATTTGTAATGAATCTACCGTGTATCTCTGTTGTTGGTTGCATATATTTCCAAGGTTCCCCCCACACCCTGGATAAACAGCAAGTGTTAAGAAACTGTGTACCTTCAGAAATGGTAGCAGGTGGAGTGAACCCTAGTAAACATAAGAATTGGCAAGAGCCACAAAGGAGAGAATTGCTGAAAAGAACTCATATAGCTAATTAGGATAATGTTGCTATGTCACTTTTCAGAAAGAGAATCACCACAATGAAAGGGTACCTAGGTATACGCCCAACCCATATTTGCTTGGAGGTGTAGTTCTCCTTCACTTTTACAATTCCGTTGTCCCAAGAGTCTTTGCTTTGCATGAGCTCAAAAGCACGCTTCCGGCAGTCTGGAGATGTCTCGGGAAAAAAATAGCAGGACCAGCTAGATCTTGAGAGACCTGAAAAATACAACTTGAAAGTTCAGAGTTAACATTTGTGTGCAAGATAACAACGTGAAGTAGCACTGTAAATATCAGATCATAATCTTCAAGGCAAACAGGATTACTACCTTTGCAGCCGTTGTGGTCAGCACGATTATAGTAGCTTGTAACCAGAATCCGTTTCTCTTTTATGGCAATAGCAAGAAGTCCTGACATTCCAGCGAGTTGTGCCCCGATACCAAATCCAGGTAGCCTCTCCCAATCCGCAACCAGAAACCGCAAGCTTGGATCGCTGCAGTTTGGAGGATGTTGATGAATCCATATCTCTCTCTGCACTTGTCTGGTCAATGGATAGTTTTCTTCATCTGATCCTACAATCTTTAAAAGTTTTATTGCAATTCCAAAGTTAGATGTTTGCACATGCAACACTGAAAAAACAATTATAAATAAATCCAGGCAAGCTTCACACACCCAGGGTGGATATGGGCTGTCAGATTTAGCATTTGACCTGAAATACATTTGCTCCCCCTTTTCTGAACTGTTCTGGTTGAATAGCTTAAGCCCAAGTGAACCTTTCCATAATGTCCAAGGAGGAAACGTGCCGTCATTGCCATAACTGTCGTATCGCCTATTTCTTTCCAAATTAAGCCTGCAGTTATCCAGATGAGGTGGCCGTGGCATGTCTGATTTTTGCGTAACTTCGTCTCTGGTGGCATTCAGTAAAGTGCTCCAAGTGCTGTACAGGCGCATTATACTAGCTTCGTTGCTGTGCTCACTTATGTTGGGTGTTTCTATCTTCTCTTGTAAAACAGTTAAATCATCTGTTTTTTGAGAAAAGTAGTCAGTCATTCATTTGTTTCTGTTGCTCCATCTGTCACAGCAAAACTAACACTCAACCTATAGGAGTACTAAATTATTAGGCATGCAGCAGGATACCGCAATTACCAGGATGACTGAAGGTTGAATTCCACGAGATTGCTCGTTGCAGCGGTGGATAAACTGATCGGATCAGCGGGATTTGGATGGGAGGGAGAGCAACGCCAAACAGGTAAGATATGCAGACACCGCAGAAGAAGCCCAGCGCCCATGTTTTGCAGGAAGCAGAGCTCCCAATCTGCAGAGCCCTACGAGAGATGAGCCTCTCGAGGCTCTTGTTGCTGTTGCTGTGGCCATTGCTCTCCATCCTGATTCTGTCCGCCACCTACCAACGCAACCCAACCTACATGCAAACGCTGCCTCCTGTCAGGAAACCCCAATGCTTGACAGAATTCATGCCAGGCCAGTTCAAAACACACTCAAAATTTCAATTTGCAGATGGTTTTAGGAACATCAACCAAAGCACCTAGAACACTCTCCCTGAAAGATCACAACATGCATGCATACTAAACAAATTCCCCGTCGAACTCCCCTCGCTAATCAAGAACAAGCCACTTGCAAAAGGCACTGATCAATCCAAGAATTCAAGAAGTTGGGGCTAAAACAATAAACACATACCGATCGTAGAGCTTCCCACTGCTGACTCTCCTCTTCCTCGGATTCTCCTCCCTGCAAAACCAGGCAAGATTCAGGAAGAAGCGGATCGACTTCCAAAAGAGCTCTCAACTCACATAATCGGATGCACTCGACAGAATTCTGCACCTTATTCAGTGAGCAATTCAGAGGTGGAAATGCTCTTGCTTTCTCCACAGCAGCTTTGTCCTGCTGCTAGCAGTTAGCGCGCACATGCGACATGCACAATTGCACGGGGGAAGAGTTGAGCAAAGCAATGCCTCAAGATGGATAGCGTAAGGAAAGGGATGGAAAAGCTGGCATAGAACCTTCCCTGGTCCTGGCTGACTGGCTCGTTTTCACACTTCTGTGTTTATTAAACGTGGTGGTGGTGCTGTCGATATTCAAAACGACAAATTTAAAAGGAAAATAAGACCGAGAAAAGATTTTTTTAAAAAAGGAAGTATTTGATTCGTCCTTACGAGACAGCCAGTAGTAATATGGATGGATGCCGTTTCTCATCTTCTACTGAGTAAACCAGTAGCAAGTCTTAGCAAATTAAAAGCGCTAGTGGATGTAGGCTTTAGGTTTTTCTTCGGCTTAAAAGCAAAAAGCCATAGACTAAATAAGTTGGTGACTTTTTAACAAGCTTTTAAAAATCATAAGTCACTTTAGAACTATAAGCCAAAAGCTGGAAAAAAAGGTGCTTGTTTTGGCTTTGCGGTTTGAGAATAGGCCTTGCCGTTCAACTTCGTATAAATTACCCACCAATACCATTGTATATATAGTCACAATCCTTCTCTTGTTCTCCTCATTTTTCCTTCTCTTGTTCTCCTCCTTTTTCCCCTTCCGCCAAACCAAACGCACGACTTGCCTCTACGGCTTGGCTTGTGCCATCCCTGTGCCAGCGCCGACGGTATTGTCCTTCCCGAATCTGATGCCGGTGGCCCCATCTCCCCGCTCCTTTGGCACTTCTCCATGGCTCCATCCATCTCATTCGGATCTTCACTATGACCCCTTTTCAGATCTCCATCATCACCACTGGATCCCCTCCATGACCTTCGCCTCCATCCGACCAGCCACTCCCCATTCTTCGCACCTGACCAACGTCATACTCCACCACCGCCGGCCTCTTGACCTCCCTCCGCCAACCTCGTTGATCACCCTTGATAGATATGCCTCCTCCGTTCAGATCTAGAGGAGGGGAGGCTGGGCGACAACAGCAGCGACGTATCATCTCTAGATCCTGACGGTGAGAGCGATGACGTCTAGACGATAGCGATAACCCACCAATGAGGCCGATGGTGGCTCAGCGGCAATGGAGACAACACGGTGGTGATCATGAAGATATGAATTTTTTTACATCTTTCTTTCTTTTTGAATTGAACTGTGATTATCAAGTTTATGGTCATGAATTGAATTATCACTAATTGTTGTGTGTTCTACTAATTATTGTTGTGATTCAACTTATTTTCTTTGAATGATTCATGCCGTTGTTGGTCAAATCTCATGAGGCCACGTCAAACTTTGGAATTATTAGATAGTAATGGAATTCATCTCTGATATTAGAACAAGGGTATTGTAGACATTTCAACAATAAACCATCGCTTAAAAGCCAAAAAAGCTAGAATGTCAAATAGCCTAGCTTTAAAGCAAAAAAAAGTTAGAATTGTGATGGCTTTTAAGCTCCTTAAGCTAAAAAACCCAAGCCTAAACAAACAGGGTCGTAGTGCAGCAGTATTACCCCTATTGCTTTGGTCCAGTAGGCCTTGTTTTAGTAGTACCTACTTCAAAGGCTCCATTTCAAACAGCAACGGTTCCTGGCTTCTGGCTTCCAAAAGCCAAAAGACATTTGAAACACATTGACTTCTTGACGTGGCTTTTCTCTCTTTTTTTTCCTTTTTTCTTTACATTATTTGTAAAGATATAACAGTGCTTTTTATTTTTCCCTATCTTATCTTTATTTTTCTTTAATTGAATACCTGAGAAAAAATTAATAGATGCTATAGTGTCATTTCAACTATAAGCCACAATACTTTATAATAAGGCCAAAGACTTCGATCGAATTCAACTTACCATTTTTAGGGGGGATCGAGGAAGCTTGTACTTCCATTTCACAATATTTGTCTAGCACACATACCAAGAGGCCTAAAATTTAAGTAATTTTTTTTGGAATTAGACCATAATTATCCTTATTAGATGAAGTAGTACTATGATTATGGTGATAAATATGGTTCAATTTCATTAAATATTACTTTAATTTTAGACTTCCAGAGGAGGCTGGGCAGCGACGTATCATCTCTAGATTTTGACGGTGAGAGCGATGGCATCCGAGACGATAACCCACCAATGAGGCCAATAACCCATGAGGAGGCCGATGGTGGCTCGGCGGCAATGGAGACACCACGGTGATGACCGACGAAGATGTGGATTTTTTTACATCTTTCTTTCTTTTTCTGAATTGAATTATGATTATCAAGTTTATGGTCATGAATTGAATTACCACTAACTGTTGTGTGTTCTGCCAATTATTGTTGTGATTAGACTTCATTTTTCTTTGAATGATTCATGTCGTTGTTGGTCAAATCTCATCAGGCCATGTTGAACTTTGGAATGATTGGATCATAATGGAATTCATCTCTGACATTAGAACAAGGGTATTGTAGACATTTCGATAATAAGCCATCACTTAAAAGCCAAAAAAGCTAGAATATCAAACGGCCTCGCTTTAAAGCTAAAAAAGTTAGAATTGTGATTGCTCTTAAGCTCCTTAAGCAAAACATTGGTTTTAAGCTATAAGCCAAAAAGTCTAAACCTAAATAAACAAGGTTGTAGTGCAGCAGTATTACCCCTATTGTTTTGGTTCAGTAGGTCTTGGTTTAGTAGTACTCTACTTCAAAGGCTCTATTTCAAACAGCAATGGTTTCTGACTTCTGGCTTCCAAAAGCCAAAAGATATTTGGAACGTGTTGACTTCTTGATGTGGCCTTTTTCTTCCCCCTTTTTCCTTTGCATTATTCGTGAAGATATAACGGTGTTTTTCTATCTTCTCTTTATTTTTCTTTAATTAAATATCATCCAGAGTACAAACGAACAAGCACAGTACTACTCGTGTGGAACTGAAGAAGAAAGAATTGTTCGCATGAATGGTACTTTAGCCTTTTTTTAAATTTAGTCTCTAAATGTCTATTTTTACAAATGTAGTCTTCTCTTTAGATCTATCGATCTCAATAGATATGTGTGTATCCGTTTTGCAAATCTAACCCCTCCTTAGATCTACTGAGCTCGGTAGATACACACATATGTCGCCTGTTGCGGTTGCCGAGCTAAAAGAGGAGGCTATATTTATAAAAATAGACATTCAAATGTTAAATATAGAAAAAAGTGACTACAATATCATATGTATGAACGGTTCAAAAAAAGAAAGCAGGACAAGTGGCGTAGCGGAGACCAGGTGTCATGCCACGTGGATGCCCGGGGGTGTCATTGTCCGTTTGCATGGTGAGCGGCACATCGCAAGGGAGAGCGTGCCTGACGGAATACACACCAACTTGGCGTTGATGACATGAGAGTTCCAAGTGCTTGATGACGTGAGAGTTCAAGTGCTTGTCCAAAGTTCAAAGACTTTGATCTTGTCCTCCTCAATTTATAATTTATGACTTATATTTTTTTGAATAAATAAATAAGACAAGTTCTTTATCACAGTTTTAAATCGGCTTGTTGGAACAACCCTTTTAAAGTAGCTTATCATCATTCGATTCATTCATATAAGCGCTCACGCTAAGGCAAAAAATCATAAGTCACAACCATAAGCCATAAGCTATAGCCAAAAAGAACTCCACTCGCTCAGTTAAGCAGGGATGAATTAACCTAGCTCTGTTTTAAAGCTGATACTAGTAACCAGTAAATTAAGGGGGAATTTTAAATAGCCGGAGCTTCTGGTTTTTTTACCGGAGATTTTCGCTTTTAGTTGAGATGAAATACCAGTGGTTGGAAGTAGAAGCGGCGAAAAGTATAATGTTAGTGTTTAATTCAGCTCAAGCTTTTGGCTGAGCTGATTTGTCAATTATCTGAATTGTCCCTAAGATAAATGATAGTTTATTTGATGCCGGTAATTACACTAGTAAATCTTAACAACGATCATCACATAATATGATTACACAACTAATTAATTTCATTATTACACCAGTAATTAGCCTATATCAGGAAAAAAGGAAAAGGGAAATGACAAAAAAAATAGATCTACATGGACTACAGTGCATCATTCTCTGTGGGAAAATAAATAGGAATTTTCAAAATTATATTCAAGATATTGCAGGAAGTTGCATTTTTCAGATTCATCTTGAAGAAATCGCAATATGGATTCCATGTTGCCATAATTTTATTTTGTTACATTTTCGATTTTTCATCTTCAAGAAAATGCAACAAGTTGCAACAAGAAATAAAAAATCATAAATGCCACTGCCATTGTCGCCTGGTGCATGCTCTCCACGGCCTCCACGGCCACCGAGATGACGATCAGGCCTCGCTCGTCGGATCTTGTGCAGGAGGCCGACACGAGAGGAGGACATCTAAGCCGTGATGGAGATGGAGCTCGTGACGGCGCCATCGGGACGAAGGTGAAGCACGTGGCACGGTGGCAGCGCTGATGGGGCGGAGACGGAGCTCATGGTGGCAGCGGAGTGCATGGCTATATCATCGAGGCAAAGGCGGAGCTCGTGGCGGCACCGGCTCACAGTGGTGAAGCGCATGACAGCGCCGTTGCGGCGGAGGCAGAGTTTCATGGCGGCGCCTTTAGTAAGCGACAGAGCGTGTGGTGGCACCGGCGACCGGCGGTCGCCACGGACCGTGCGGCGTGGCGGAGAGCGGCAGGGGCAGCTGTGCACAAATCCTCCTGAAGCCCCAGGCCGTTTCCAAAAGCTCCCGTAACCGTAAGCCTCTTTAATTTAATTTGTTGGCCATGGTTGTAACTCAGAAACAGCGGAACAAGCACGTCAAGCTTGTGACGTTGCTTGTGACTTTGCTAGTAGTAGTACGTCAAAGTAGTACAATATATTCTTGAAAAAAAAAAGCAATACAATATATAGGCAGAGTGTCGTGACAGCAATTTTGGAAGCTTTTAGCAGGTCATGAGTAATCACGACGGATCATGATGGGGCTCTTGCTACATGTAATCGATCTATCTCTCGTGTATATAATTACTGTGGTCGTGGCATTGATCCACAAGGCAAAGCCAGAAGGAAGGCGACGTAAGAAATAGTCGATCAATCTAGCAGGACGTTAAGTATAGGGGAAGCAAAGCTGGTCCGGCCATATGATTGATCAGTTGAACGAATGAGCAAAGAAAAAGAGTAAGGGGACGATCTTTTTTGAGGAATAAAGGAACGATTTGAAGGCATTGTCCTCTCTATATAGAAAGAGAAGGCAGACCAGAACAAAAGCGGATGCAACAGCCTGTGGGGAAAATTCTCTAGAAGAGAGCCCTAAACCCCTTTTTAAAGGTTCTATCTCAGATTTTGCCATCTAGCCACCAACACCAATCTTAAAGTGATTTATCTCCTCCTCCCTATCTCATCTCTTCTCCATCTCCAACAGAGCTCTTTCATGACTACACCGTCGAGGCGTGGAGGAGGCCGGGCGATGTGGCTCCGGCGAGCCAGGACGGCGACGGAAGAGTGAGATGAGAGAGAAGGGAAAAGACATTGGTAGGACAGAGAAGAGATGGATGGAGAAGAGGAGGGGATGAATTGCTTTTGAGGTTGGTGATGGCGGCTAAGTTGCAAAATCTGAGATGGGCCTCCGAGGAGGGGTTTATGGGCCTTCCCAGATTATTCTTTTCCCGCCTTTCTCCCAAATTCGGCCCGATCATGAGGTGGCCGAAACCGAATGACGCACTGCGCCTGCTTTGTTAGTTCATCAATTGGTTGCTGACAGTTGGCTCCTCGAAAGGCACGCGGCCCACGGTTGAGTTTTTACTGGGCCCTTCTGTCGTGATCTTATCGATATAAGGCTGTTCCTTTCGATTTTTCAATCGGTTTTTGTGTTCGGTTCTATCGATTAATACTATTTATTGAATCTATCATGTATAATTAAAAGTCTTCAGCTATAGAAAAAAACGGAGCCAAATCTAACTAAGTTAAACAAGGCCTCGGCGATGAGGTGCTGCTCTGCTCCGCAGCCTGAAGAATTGGGTTCTTGCTGCTTTGTGATGCCTCGTGCCACTCAATGCGATATGAATTTTTGGGTGGGTTATTTTGGGTTATAACTTATGACTGAAATTTTTGAATTTTAGACTATTCACGAGAGACAATACACAGAGAAATAGTCGTATACGATTTTTACTGATATAGTTGAACTCGATGTAGTTTATACTATAATTTATCTATAGATCTCTTCTTAAAAATACATCATTTAAAAATAATTACTATAACATAAATTAAAAGTCATAAGCCAATACTACTAAACGACCCACCGCTTGTATCCTATTCCTACCTAGCTCATGCCATGACACAGCTGACTTGAGGTGCCGTTGAAGATTTGCTCTTATCAAATATACTCCATATAATTTTTTTCCAAAAGTAGAGAGCACACCATTGGAGATAGAGCGTGAATTAATTAGCTTGGGTGGGAGAGATAGAGAGGCGTGCGAGCGCAGAGCTGCCGCAGCATACATGCATGCAAAAAACATGCAGGATTGCAGATCTAGGAATACGGCTATGTTATTTTCTGTTTTTTATTTCTGATTTTATCTTTTAGTTCCTTCATACGACAAAAAAATAATGAAATGGAACGGTCTTTTAAAATAGATTTTTTCAATAGCTTTTAAGTTTAAAATCGTATGTATTATATATGATAATATCTTCACCCACTACTGCTGTATAAAAAAACATACGGAAAAAAACTATCCGCCTCAGTCGAAGTGAGCGCCCCTGCAGCGTGCAGCTTAAGAGGACGTTAGCCTACGAGGTAGTGATTTGGAAGTGAGCGAGAGGACGCGTAAGCTCAAATGCTCTCCCGCATGCGCGCACTAAGCCACGCGACAGTGGTCAGGCTTTTCGATCGACACAACGATGAGTACGTGAAACTCAAAACGATACTGTACATTCTGAGCGAATGTAGGCACCGCTCAATATGGCTTGAGCTTCTGGCTTCTGGCTTCTAGTTTATTTTTGCACTTTTCATAATTTCGTCTTTTTTTGAAATTTTGGTTTTTTTTAGCTTTTTTGCCGGTTCTTTTTTCCCGTATTCGGTTGCGTTATCTGTGATGGGCTAACAAATTTTTTATATTTTCAATTTTTTAAAATTTAATTATGTTAAATAAACCTCTGTCAGCTATAGTGTTTTTTTCAATCAACTATAGTGTTTTTAGTCATAAGCCACCAAAAATAAACGAACTGAACACCACCGTAATGTACTCACTCTGGCATGGGAACAGCGGAATGAATGCCCGTCGAATCATATTTAATGGTGCAACGTCGCATTTTTTTCTAAAGGAAAAGAAAGAAAGATAGTACTGCAAACGAAAGATGATGGACTGTCCATGAAGATGGCACTAGAAGATCGAACGGACGGTTAGTGGGCCTTTGATGGGCCTTAGGTGGGCCGTGCACACGGAGAATACAGTAGTCTTCGTGAAGGAGGGGTCAGAGAAGAGAACGTTCTTTAGGGCTTTTGATTTTTTTATAGTATCTAATTTTTAAATATAGTATCTTTTAAGATAAAATTTATATGTTAATTATAGTACACGTTAAAATCTCAACAACTATACCAGCTAAAATCGCAAGCAAGTATCTCTCTCCGTAATCTTTATCACGAACAATCCAAAATTTAAATATTTTAACCAAAAATCATAAGTTACATCCATAAGACAAGAAAAGAACAGATCCAAAGTCTACCGCTAGTCCGCTAGTGGTACTCCTGCTCTAGGTCAAAACCACTTCGGACTTCTAGCTTTCAAAATCTAGAAGTTATTTTGAACACATCAACTTTTTTACACAGTTTTTCCTTTTGCACTGTGCATGAAGATATAACTTTTTATCTTTTTTTTAATTAAATGCATCAGCCAAAATCCAAACCGTCATAGTATTCATTTCATCTAACAGCCACAGTGTCGGCAAAAACTGTTTTGTATGTCCAATTCATCTAAGAGCCACAGTGAAAGCTATCACTAAAAACTGTTTTTGAAAGAAGCTGCACTCCCCTGTGGCCCCACCCGTACTTAGATGCTCCTCCGAGACTTTGGAGTTTTGGGTACATATGACATTTTTTCGTCCATAATTATACATCTTATATTTATAAAAAAGATGTTTTTATCGTTCGATGGCTACCCGATCAAGCCGCAAAGCTGACATATGAGAGCGCCACCGGCGGCAGGCAACGTGCCACCCCACCACCAGATGACAGCAGTCTGCCGCCCTATGGGCAAACGGAGGTAATTAACCTGGCTAATTCACCGGCTTAATTATCCGCATTAATTTTTTGCATAATGTTTGTTTTAGTTTTTAAATATAGCAAATGAGCTTAAAAAATTACAAAAATCTGATGTTCAGCCTCTCAACACAATATACTTCATTGTGTAATTTTTGGTAATTTTATCCATTGTGAATGTTGTTCAAAAATTTGTACGATTATAATTTTTGTAGGAGATATTACATGTAGTAAATAAGCTTTAAAAATTACGAAATCTTATATACAGTATTCTGACACAGTCGTAGTTAAATACCCTTCAATTACGTTCCGACAGCACACCGCACATGGCACGGTGCTAGCTAATAAGTCCACTGGTGCTAGCACATTGTCCGTTGCTATGTGGCTGAGAAACTCAACGTAAACTAGTAGTGTGTACTAAAGTAGTGGCCTTTAGTAAGACTCGAATCTTTGTGAGTGAGTTCGCAGCTTTGTGCGCCCGCGGTTGAACCGAGCAGCGTTGAGTGCTCGTTAGGAAACTTAATTGATAAGAAGCTAGCATCTTCCTTTCGGTTCTAAACGTTTGGGTCTGTTTGTCGCCGCTGCGGTTTATGGTTTTTGATTGAAATTTTTGAATTTTGGTTGTTTACGGTACAGGTTACGAAGAGACATATACTCACTTGCGATTTTGGTCGACATGATGTCGGACTTTTAACGTGTAGATCGTTTAACTTGTAGACCCGTCTTAAAAAATACTCTGTTTGAAAGTTAGGTACTGTAGCAAAAGCCAAAAGCTACCAGCTTCGGAGGAAAAGAACATGCCATTTTTTCGGTTTTCCTATGATAAATAGCTTTCAAAAGGAGTATATTTTTAAGACAGATTTACAAGTTGATTATAGTACAAACTATAACGATTTTATTTATATAAATCAATTCGTACGTAAATTTCTGTTACTCCGTACTCTCTCTCACGAATAGCCTAAAACTATAAGTCTCAGCCAAAAGCTATAACCCAAAACAAAAAGAACATCCCTAAATGACACAGTCAAGCAAAGTCCAAAGGACGTGAACTTTTCAATTATCTTTAATCTAGGTTAAATGCTAAACTGCTACGGTCGACTTTTGATAACCTTTAATTCGGTTCGTGCAATTTAATTAATACTACTCTTCCCTAAAGGTGGCTACTACTGACAGACGATGGAATGATGCTTAGCTGGGATGATCGGCATGCATGCTCGTTGCCGTGGGTATCCAAATCATGAGGTGGTTTCATGAATTGTTCCATCCACAATTATAGCATTAGCACGGCTGCTACTACTCCAAAAGGCGAACCCTTGTATCAACTACTTAATTAGGACAAGCTATTAGCTATGGCTTGTTTGGCAACGGATGTGATTTATGGTTTTTGGCTGAAATTTTTAAATTTTGGTTGTTTACGGTACAGATTACGAAGAGAGAGATACTTACTTGCGATTTTGGATGGTACAGATGTTGTGCTTTTAACGTGTACATCGTTTAACTTGTAGACCCCGTTTTCAGAAAATACTTCATTTAAAAGTTAGGTACTGTAACAAAAGCCAAAAATCACTAGCTTCGAAGGAAAAGAATAGATCATATATATATATATATATATATATATATATATATATATATATATATGTAACCTAGTAACCAGTGGAACTAAAGTAGTACTGGTACTATTGCAGCTGCAGTGCAGGCTTAATATAAAAGCCTGAAGAGTAGACTGCAGGAAGAGCAACCCCAAGAACTAGGAGCCTTGGCTCTCGATGATGCTGCCGTTCCCGCAAAGCCCGGTCGCCACCACACTCAAAAGGAAACAGGTAGTAGTAGTAGTAGTAGTAGTATCCCGAATCACGATGCACAGCCGGCGACAAGATGAGTTGTGATTAGACGAGAGGCCGAGATTACTCCAGTTTCAGTGGGCTCTTGCCTGCTCTGGTACCGTGATAATCATGCCGCTTTAAAGTTCGCGCACCTTTTGCTAGCACGGGAACATGCACCCTTGGAAGAAAATGCAGTGATAATTCTACCGCATCTACATAGCGAACAGCGACTGTTTCTTACGAAGACAGCCGTGTTTGAACTTTGAACCTGTGAATCCGTGATAATGCTGAGTTCATGTGCGAGTTCCCTGTGCTGTTAGGGCGTACAGAGGAAGTGAACTGAGAATTGCAAGCGACGCTGGGGACAGCGGTGTCTGGAAGAGTGATGTGTTAAACAACTAGAATAGTTATGTTTTTACTGTTGTTTAGTATTCATGTTAGTATAGTACTTTTTGGTTTTTTACAATAAATAACTTTCAAACAGAGTATTTTTTTTAAAACAGGGCGTAATAGTTAATTGTATTATACAATGTACGACTTCATTTATATCGGCTAAAACCGCACGCTAGTTTTTGTTACTCTGTACTCTCTCACGAACAGCTCAAAAGTCATAAGACGAAGTCGAAAAGAACTTGCCCGATGTTCCCACTAGAGGTAATGCTTAGTATTCACACATAAGTGTTTATACTCATGTACTTGTATATAAATAGATGATCAATAGAAAACAAATGTGTAATAGTTGCAAGATAATTTTGATATCATATCAGAACATATCATGAGATTGGTTTCTCTTGAGGATGCTCTTTGTGACAGAAACTAGGAGGCAATGGACGTTGAATACCAGGCACTCTTAAATAACAAGAAATGGCACTTAGTATCATCTCAACCGGTCACAATATCATTAACTGCAAGTGGATATTTAAATTGAAAAAGGATGACGGTTTTATTGAATGCTACAAAGCCAGATTGGTTGCGAAAGGATTCAATCAATGGTACGAGATTGATTATGAAGAAACGTTCCAGTTGTGAAACTCACTACAATTCATCTTGTTCTATCATTAACAGTGTCACACGAATGGTTGTTTCTCAATTGGATGCACAGAATGTGTTTTTGCATGGTGTTTTGGAAGAGCATGTATTCATGAGACAACTATCGGATTATGAGGATTCACAGTTTCCGTATCATATGTGCAAATTGGGTAAAATTCTTTATGGGTTGAAGCAATTACCTCGTGCCTAGTATTCTCGACTCAATTCCTATTTACAAGAACTTGGTTTTGTTCCTTCCCGAGCTGACATGTCTTGTTCATCTATAATCATAGCGGTGTGATCACATATATCATGGTTTATGTTGATGACATTATTGTCACTAGCTCATCTCATGTTATTCATACCATGATTTAGAAATTGCAGATAGAGTTTGCTCTCAAGGACCTCGGTTATCTTCATTACTTCTTGGGCACCGAAGTATGTGGATCAAGGGAGGATCTCGTTCTTGTTTAGTCTAAATATTACACCGACCTTCTACAACAAATCGGTGTGACAGCATGCAAACCAGTAACTTCTCCAATGGTCAACAATTAAGAAATTATCAAAGTCTAAGAGAGAGAGAGTTTTCAGCTATAGAAACAACACGGTACATGAGCATAGTAGGTGCTTTACAGTATCTAACATTGACACGACAAGATATATCATATGCGGTCAACAAGGTGTAACAATTTTTGTGCCAACCGAACATCTTTGAAAAGAATTTTACGGTATGTACGACACACAATGAGTGTTGAAATTCGTATTCGTAAGTCTACTTCTAGTTTGGTTAGTGTATTTTCTGATATAGATTAGGCAGAATCAGCCACTAATAAAATGCAACCAGTAGTTTTGCGGTTTTCTTTGGTTCTGATATCATATCATGGAGTTCAAGAAAGCAAGCCACTAGGGGTGAGCATTTTCTTACCGAAACCAAAAAAATCGAATCAAACCAAAAATATCCAATATTACGGTCAGTTCGGTCTTTGATATACAGTTCAGTTTTATTTTGTAGCAATTGGGTTTTTAACATACCTTACGATTTTAGACTTTAGAAAACCGAACAGACCGCTCCGAAGCCCAACGCCTCGCCTCCAAAGGCCCAACGCTTGATACCTGAGTCTCTGGCCGTTTGAGAGTAATGCCGTGGAAATTGCTCCCGTGTGCTTGTGCTTGATACCTGCGTTCGCTACTTTCATGCTTCAGTTAGAATTCAATACCTCTACTGTGAAGTTCAGCCCTTAAAGGAAATGTCTTCTTTTGTCCCAGGCACATGAGAAATGCTTCCAGAACCTGCACTATATCTCACGCGATTCAGGCCAACTATGAGAAAACAAAGATAAACACATCCGAGTATCAAATCGCTCCTCTTATTTATCAGTGGTTCTGTGACAACTAATCTCTTGGTATCTTCCGACAGTCTGGGCACGAACGCAGCTTGTGTTTGTCAGTCCATGGAAAAGCTTAGCTAGCTTGCTTGTTTGGAACATTTAATCATATGCCACTCTTATAAGTAGAGCGACAACAAATTTATCACTTTAGTCCGTTTTCAGTGACTCAGATGGACCCACATGTAAATGACAGAGTTAATTGATCAATCTTAAGAGTGATAAAAAGTTGAAATCCCCTTGGCCGTATTACCCCCTCCCGTAATCTTCTTCTTTATCATGCCTGGAGATGCGTTGCCTGGGGATGCGTTGAATATTTGCAGAGCTAACATGTCCTCCTATCATTTTGTTCTGGACACACGGTGGAGTCACCGAGTCAGGAGCAGCACATGGCGGTGTACTAAATGTATATTCTAATTTGTTTTACATGTTGAAAACAATAACATAGAGGAATATATAATTGTGTCTGAGGGGTGTTTATTTGGGCTTTTAAAACATAAGCTTCTAACTTTTCTGGAACTGTAGCAGATTTTTCATTGTAACTGCTGATAGCTTTTTCAGTATAATTATATTTTAAAAAATAAAAACAAAAAAATAGCTTTTTGGTCTATTTGTGAGAGAGAGCACGGAATAACAAAACTCACGTGCGGTTTTTGCTGATATAAATGAAGTCACTATAATATATACTATAATCAATTTGTAGACCTTGTCTTGAAAAAGACTTCGTTTAAAAGCTGGTTACTATAGAAAAATTGAAAAATAGCTTTTACAAATTAAAAAGAGGAGGTCCAGATCTTAAACCCTAACGAGCACTCCCAAAACTTCCAATCTTTCGTAATAAAGAGGGATAGATGGTAGACACATGAAACTCGACGACAAAATGGAAGGGGAGCTTGCATGGAAAATAGACCGTCAGATTACCGGCTCCTCAGTGCTGACCAAAACAAGCGTGAATTTCAACAGCCATATTCCGGCGTCAATGCCCATCAGATAGTTGCACGGCGCTTTACAGCCTTATCAAAACCAAAGCTCCCATTTGATGCCGTCCTGCGTCTTTTCTCTCTTCCTTTTCTTCTTTCCCCCCTTTTGGCCGGGCTCGGTCCTCCCATGATCGACTTTTCGGCTGCTTCATGGATCGACAAAAGTAAATACTCGAAGCAATCTGTACAGTTTCCGCAGCACATATAACCTACATGTACAGAGGAGTCACCTACGTATACGTACTGTAATTGAGTAACATGCGTATGCATGCCTGGTTGATGAAGTAAAGAAAGAGATGAGTACTGAGTAGACTAATACAGCGAGTCAGTCAGAGACAGGTCTTCCTGAGGAGTCTACAAGCCATCAATGTATGGTGATGATGGCGTCAGATACACCAGGGATGTTGCAAGCCTCTGCCTCTACGGGCAGTAAATGGGGACTGGGTTCGGCGGGCCTAACGGCAAGGTACGGTAAAGTGAGTGCCTTTTAAACAAAATATTTTTTAAATAAAATTTATAAATTAATTATAGTATATAGGCTTTATCTATATTAATAAAAATCCTATGTAAATATCTTTATGCACTCTCTTTCACAAAAAAAATAAAATTTAAAATCATAAATCATAGCATAAAGAAACCTACCAAATAAGTAGGCACCCTGCTCCATGCCTTTGTATGCACATGGTTGCCTCATTTCATTTTCACCTTCAGCAAACCAACCGACCGATTAGGAAAAGCCAGTTTGTCAATACTACTGAATATATAGGATCTGTTCTTTTCAGCTGCGATTTTTGATTTTTGTTGAAATTTTAAATTTTGACTGTTTACGGTATAAATTATGGAGAGACAGATATTCACTTACGATTTTAGCTGGTATAAATGTTGGACTTTTAACGTGTAGATCGTTTAACTTGTAGACCCTGTTTTAAAAAAATACCCTGTTTAAAAGTTAGGTACTATAGCAAAAACTAAAAACCGCAGAAGAAAATACTCCGTTTAAAAATTAAGTACTATAGTAAAAACTAAAAGCTATTGACTTATGAGATAAAGAACAGACTCATAGAATGGTGCTCCTCCAGCTTTCTTAGCCTACTACTACATACTACTAGCTTCTTGTCTCACCTCACCACACACATCACTCACTCTTCACAGTACAAGAGCTGTGAAGTGAGCTAGCTCACACGCACACACACAGAGACACTGATTAGCTCTAGCTCACTCGCATTGTCTGGTGCTCATGGGCGTTGGTAGTGGCTTGTGAGATCCGGGAGAGGAGAAGGCTGCTCTGATCGATTCTTGCATGGCAAGAGCGCAATGGATTGGAAGATCGAGTGCTGCGCTGCTGCTGCTGCTCCTCCTCCTGTGTGTTTTCCTTTGCGCAGCTGTGCTTGTCGTGCCGCTGGCTCCTCCGGGAGAGGGAACGGTGAGGTTGCCTACGGCAGCGTCGCCGTTCTCGGTGGCCGGCGGTCGGCGCCTTCTCCTGCCGGCGGCGAAGTCGAGGAGGTTCCGTCCCCGGAGATGGAACTCGTCAGGGATGGACGACAGCAAGCATGAGGTTCCAAGTGGCCCAAATCCAGACTCCAATCGATAGATTCATATCCATTTCAGTGCTCCGTCCCTCCCTTCCGGTCATGGCGTCCCTCTTTTATTTTGGTATGGTTTTCTTCTGCGTTCTCTCCTGCTAGCATCTGATCATATCTTTGTAAGAGAATTGATGTACAAATAGATGAGCATTTGCCCTAGGTTGCTGCTCTTCTCATGCGCCATTGGAAGGTATCATTGCTGTCAAGTGAGCATTTCTCTAAGCACAATGTGCCTGGATGACAAATAACCTGTTGGCCCTGTGTTTCTAGGAACGCGATATTTAGAATTGATGTACAAATAAATCAAATATTTTGGGCAGACATTTCGTGGAGATTTTTCTGCTGCAACCGGTCATTTTCTAGTAATTTTGGCCTAGGACCAGCCGTACTGTGTACTGACCCAAAATAATATCAGTGTGTCATGTCTTGTTCTGTCCGGCCCATGCTTGCATCTGTCCGGCCGTTGCAGGCGGCGGCTAGCGGACAACCAGGTTATGACCGGCGACTGACACGATGAATGTGCCTTCCTGCTGTCAGCTACAGCTACCTGCCTGTACTAGTCTAGCTAGCTGCGCCACGTCCACATGCATGGCCTAAGCCTACCAGAGACACCTACCGAATGTACGGTACTGCTTGACAATTGTGTACACTAGCGTATAGCTGCATATGCATGTTGACAGTTGGTCTGGCAGATACTCATACGGTCCTACTCAAATGTACGCTTTGTGCGGACCTACTTGACTCATTGATACTTTGATAGGTAGAACACGGCCATGGTACACGTATGGCCATTGAAGAACGGCAACAACGCGACTTTTAGGTTCGTTCGGTTGGGCTGAAAAGCTATAATTTATGTTTGAAATTATAGTATAGCGATTGAGATTTCACTGTAGCTGAAGGTGGCTTATTTGATGTAATTAAATTTAAAAATAAAAAAAATATGTTAGCTCATCACGGACAACGTAAACGAATACGGAAAAAAACCGGCCAAAAAGCTACAAAAAAACTAAAAATTTAGAAAAAGATAAAATTTATTAATAATAAAAAAATAAATCAGAAGCTAAAACCGAAACGAGCAGTCCTTAGTACTGTGAGGGCAAAAAAGGGAGGCGCTGTCTACTCTTGATTCGTGAAGAGGGCACGAACACACACAAACACACACACAAAAAAGAGGGGACAGTTGGTAATAAGGTGAGTGGGCTGCTGCTTGTTGCACGCAAATGAGCTAGCGGAGGCAGGGACAGGCAGATGGATTTGTATTTCTTGTTGATACGTCAATCGATCGGATGCTACTTTGTTTCTCCCACGTTGGACGGGTATTACGCGAGCACTGCTTTATTAACTAAAAAGCAGAAACAAACAGAGAGATCGAGGGGCTTTAACAGTGATGCGGCGCTGTTGAGGAAAGTTGGAGGGACTAGGACGCTGCTGCTGCGAGGAAGGAATTGATGACGACGTTGAGAAGGAGGAGTTGGCGCGACACGAGGGTTCGGGAGAGAGAAGGAGGCGGCAGTTACAGGAGGTGGAGTGGTTGCGGGAGGCGGAGGATGTGGGGGAAGAGAAGAGGAGGAGCGCATTCCACACGTCGGCCCGATCTTTTCTATGAGGAGCAGAAGAACTACCTACATGCGGATCTGGACGACTGATCTTTGATCGGATGGCTGAGAAGAGAGGAGGGAGAACGGACCGACAACCGTCAACTCATATTTTTAAGGAGTAGAGATGTATGAGTATCTTCTTTTGGATTTCTAAAAATTGTTTTTTTTTTCTATAATAACTAGCTTAGAGCCAAAAACAGTCCGGATCCAGACAAGATCAGTCAGACTGTGCCTAGAAATATCATCGCCTGCTATCTGGCACTACCCCCGTCAGCCCACCCTGTTCGGGACAAGAGATGTGCTCCCTAGTCGGCCCATGAGTTGAGGTTTCATTGGGCCGTCTTTCTAGATGGGTTTTGCGAGAAGAGAGAGAGATATGAGTGAGATTTTTTTGTCTCCTAGAAGAATTTATTTATAGAAATGGCCTTGTTGATGATTTTTTTTTGCGAAAATAGTCCCTGGCGTGGTTGGTGAGTGCGATATGTACTGTAGCAGTAATGTAGCACTTTTCGGAAAAAAATTATTAAAGTATATTTTTCGTAGGAATTTTTAGACATACTAAATGAGCTCCAAAATTTATGAAATGTTTTGTGAAGCCTCCATACATGGTGTACTTGTATATTTTTTCATAATTTTATATGTTCTGTATTTTTCTTTAAAATTCATTTAATTATATTGTTTGTAGGAATTTTATGGAATAATCTAGAGCCGCTACGATTTTAGAAAAATTACACAAACAAGTTCACTGTGTCCAAAGGCTCCACAAGAAAATTTCATAAATTGTGGAGCTCATTTAGTACATCTAAAAATTCATAAATGAATATGCTTAAATGAATTTTAGAGGAAAATAAAAGGATGGATAAAATTATAAAAACAGTACACAAGAAAGTACACTGTGTCTGAAAGATCCACAAAAAATGTCATAATTTTTAAAACTCATTTGTTATATCTAAAAAGTTTTATAAAAAATATGCTTTAATAGATTTTCCTTTAAAAGCGCTACAGTACCTAGCGCGCCCTATCCGTGCCTGGATACCTGCCGCGCCGCCCGGCCGTGTAAGTGCCCCATGCGAGGGGACCATTTTCACAAAATAATTGTCACTGGGGCTATTTCTACAAATAACTTCTCTCCGGGGGCCAAAAATAAAAAAGTTCGAGAGGAGCGGACGGACCGGATGGATGGATCGATTTGGATAGAACGATAATACTGGGCCAAGAATTATATGGGCCTAATCCGATGCACTGGGGCTTATCTGCCTTGCAGCATTTTGGACCGGCGAACCCGACCCTACCAGAGGCCGTAGAAAGTTTCTTGGGTGGGTTTGTTGGACACGATAGCTGAATGGAATCATGGATGGTGTCACACCGGCGAGGCCCTCTGCTTGCTGACTTGAATCTTGATGAAAGAATTTCTCTCAAGTACAGCAGTTTTGCTTGAAATGTAATGTAGGCGAACTAGCTCACATAGTGTCATCGTTTTGTGCCTAATAGTTACAGTTTGCAGTCCGGATCAAGTGGTGCTAAAAACTGATCTTCCTCTGCGTTTAACCGGCTCATTTAATTTGTCATCAGATGTCATGCGGTCTGCTCTGCTCTCAGGTTTTTATTCAAAAACTGAATCTTCCTTCCCGAACATGGATGCATGTTTTCTTTTCGCAGGACAGGCGACCTATCGAAAGAAAGAAGCGCCACTGCTACCACTGAAAAATTGGCTGCATGACGAATTAGACGAGGGGTCAAAGAAACCGGTGCGGCTTTGTTGGACATGCTCGCCTCTCTCCTCCGTCGTCCTCGGTGGGTGGTGTTTAGTTGGACTGTTTTTTTATAGTTTATGGCTAAGTTTATATTGTACTATTCATAATTTCGTCTTTTTCTGAATTTTAACTTTTTGAGCTTTTTGTCGGTTCTTTTTTTCTCGTATTCGTTTGCGTTGTACGTGATGGGCTAACATATTTTTATATTTTCAATTTTTTAAATTTAATTATGTTAAATAAGTCTCTCTCACCATGAGTTGTTTTTTCACCACCACAAGTGTTTTCACCATAAGCTTTCACTTTCAGTGAACCGATCACCACCTTAGTGCCTCACAGTTCATACAAGTTCGAACTTGAATTCAGATTACCAGCCAAGCCTTACAAGCAGCACCATAACAGTACTAGTTTGTACCATAGTTAGTTAAAATTATACTATATTTGATGATGACTTATTTGACTTAATTAATTAAATTAAAAATAAAACTACAGGTTTTAGTTGAAAATAATAAAAATAAATCAAAAATCAAAAGTTGAAACCCACAAGTACCAACTGCAGGTTGCGCTATCCTCGTTAATTGTCTACTTTTGCTCCTGCTCCTGTAGTATAGAGCTAGTTTTTGAAAATGCACAAATAAATCTATTTTTTAGTTTTAAAACAGGTTTTTAAAGTAATTAGCTTTTAAATAAATTTTTAAGACGAGATTTATAAGTTAACTACAATACATATTATAACGATTTCATTTATATCGATTAAAATCACACAGAAGTTTCTATTAATCTGTCCTCTCTCTCACAAACAACAAAAAATTATAACTACATTCATAAATCAAAAACCGAAATAATAAAACAAACCAAACACACAGACCCTGGCAGTTCCCAGTTTACCACAGCCACGTAGATGCCGCGTACTAATTGACTACCTGATCGACAAAGCCCGTGGTTTCTCATTGCACATGGGACTTCAAAATCTAATGAGGCTCGCAAGATCATAGCGACGCCACAAGTCTACAACTCGTATTTCTCAAGTCAGACTAGTGATTACCAGTAGCTTGTTTGTTAGTGATTACCAGTAGCTTGTTTGTCTAGTATCCCATGTGTCTTTGGTAAACCCCTGCGTGTCTCGGGGCTCGAAGCGCCTGCACCTAAACAAGTCGCGACAAACAGCGCAAGCCGGTACTTGCACGCACGTGGAAGCTCGAGCTAGACAACTGTAGTCTCCCCCATCATCAGATTGCTCCTTCTTCTTAGGACATCTCCAATGGTTATAGCTAGCAACTAACTATAAAACTTCCACATTATTTATATAATACACACTAAAACTAGCATTCTAAAGAATTATCTATAAGGATATCTATTTGATGCTTACATGCACACACACGTAATTTATAGATCTTTGCCTCGTTTGGCGTTATAGACTAGTACTTAAGGAAGAGTTGGCTCGGTTTTTTGCATACTCTCTTTCCTCCACATAGGATATATCTTGATGTGTACATACATATAGCTAGTGACTCGCACCATTGGAGATGCCCTTGGTACTACTACCTTTGGTTCAGAAAATAAATTATTTTAAACATCGTTTTGATCTTCGAAAATATGACTTTAACTCTTAATTATTGTTGTTGTTGTTATGGATATAGACCAAACGTAGAGAGAGTGATTAGAAGAGAAGAGCCGACAAAGAGATAAAATATAATTTTAACCATTGATTATTATTGTTGTTGTTATGGATACAAACCAAACAGTAGAAAGAGTGACTAGAAGAGAAGAGCCAACAAAGAGAGACGATTTGTGGGAAATAAGTGGTCCTTCCTTCCTCACGTCCCTTTTAGGGGTTTATATATATGAGTAGGGTATGATTGAAAATTACCATCCTACCCTTTAATAATTACATAAGGTAAGGGTACTATTGTGGCTACTGGCCAAACAGTAAACTAGAAGAGTAATGGAGTGGTTGTGGTGGATGAACTATGCCTCCTCCTCCATGTCCACAGCGCACGTATATATACATCCATAAAGCATGATTACAATAAAACCCTTATAATCGTGCGCCCCCTAGAGGGGTATACATGTCATTACACATATCTTCATGAGCCTTTATAACTCCTAAACAGGCCGGATGGGCTCAGGTGGGGTCATTCCTACTACAGGAGTCTCTCATGGTAAATGATTTCCCACGGGCCGAAACCATGCCGCCGAGTCCTTTGGCCCCTAGTCCTGTGTTGCAATTCTTCGAGGGCCTTATGGCATGTAGGTGTGCTGAAGCTTGAGCGGGGTCGTACAACCTTTTCGCGTGTAGTGGGACACGCGGCCGAGTGCGGTTGGCGCGTCGTGCGTTGCCGATTGAAGTCCGACGGTGATTGTGCAGGCGTTTCTTACATCATGGGACCCATGGCCGTGCGTGATTGGCGCGTCATGCACGGTCAGTTTTCGCCGGTTACGTTTCCCATGCACGGAGGAGTCGATAATCATTCAATCATCAACACATAATGGAGAAGTTAGATGACAACCCGGTTGCACATGAGTATATATAAACTACATAAGCTATATATATATTCAACGGATGTGTTTAAGTAAAGATCCTAAATATGCATATTAAAGGAAGAATGGATCAATACTTCTGAAACTCCAAAACATAGAGAGAGCTCCTTCTAAATGTGTGCATACAAGTGTATATAATGAAGACATATGCACCTATTCATTTGGGACTAATTGAGGAGTTTAATCTATACGTTGGATCTAAGGAATGCATTAGTATATGAGAATGTGATTTCGAATGCATACCTTTTTGAATTCACCATTCTATCCAAATGAGACTAAGCTAAAATATAATTGCACAAACATATTAGTCGCATGTATACATTTGTCATTATCACCAACATATTATAAAAGTATTTGTCATTAACATCAAATTATTATAATAGTGTTTGTAAAACTCCATAATGGTATTTGTCATTAACACCAAAACCAATTAAGATGGGGATTGATCTTTCACGAGTCCAACCCGATCGATTCTTTCTATGCAAAAGATATGATCAAACACAGATAATGCAAATAATAGATTGAACACACAAAGAGATATGAGAGAACTCCTATCTTTCTTTATTGCTTTCTTCTTTACAAGTATCCCTTTACAATGAGTCAGACCCTCTATTTATAGACTAAATGGAGGGGTGCCCACTAATTTATATGTCTAGATCCAGGTTTTCCAATAGTTTGTTCTAAAAATCACAAAAGAGAGGAGGTAATACTAAGTTTCAAAGAAGGGAGATAGTGCTAACATATTCAATTTACATGCTTTTAAAAAAGGGGACCATAGCCTAGAGATTGCAATTCGCGTGGACTAACCAACGCTAGCTGTGCAGGAGGTTTGAATCCCACACGCAACTTGCGTTCAGGCTTACGTGCACTCGTCTTTTTCTTTTGAACTTTGATTAATAAATTTAGGTTACGACTTATTAATCTCTATAAACAATAACTGTTGACAGAAACTAAAAAGGCGAAATACACTGGAAAACTAAAAAAGAACTGCCTTCGTCTGCAATTCGTTTCACACCGCTGATCCCCCCCTATCCTCGCGTGGGGATTTTGACAGCGACGTCGTTGGAAACCGTCAGCTTTCTACTCTACGCGCGTACTGCACAGCGACAACTGTATTATTATACGAGAGGCTTTCTCGCGAACTGAACCAACAAGCTGCGTTTTATCAGCGAGCTGACGTCTTTTGACCGCAATAGGATAGTAGTAGTTAGAATAAGCAACTTTCAAATAAAATTTAGAAAATGATTTTTGAAAGCGACTTGAACAGATCGTTTCTGAAAACGATCTGAAGAAGTCGTTTTTGAAAGTGAAGATGTTCAAATAAGGCATACACGTGCTACTGGTCTACCGCAGCAACTGAACTCTAACAACCATGTCGATGAAGTGGAATGGACCACGTCCACGACTAGGAGCGAAGGAACCCCTTGGATGCCAACTTGCAGGGCCAATCAACAGCCAGCAGCTGCAGTGCACGCCGCGTCATCCTCCCCAGCCCTTCGTGGACCGTGCCCACTCGGACCCGAGGGATTGGATAAATTCACGCGCGCCCGACTGGTGGGCCCGCACTGCCTCATCTGACACGTGGGCCCCGCGTGGAGGAGACCCGGTCAGTCCCCACCGGTGAAAATACGGGCTCGTAAACTCCGCAAATAAACCGGCATGGAAGAAAGACAAAAAAGGCTCCGATATTTTTTAAAAAAATGTAAAAAGAAACTCCTATTATTTGGCATGTTCAGGAAACTTCTGAAGCAGCTTGTACAGCTAATAACGGCGCTGTCGCCACGGCACACCGCTTTTTTTTAAAAAAAAAAATCACCCGTTTTACTTTCCAGCCATGGAATCCGTATGCGTGGCAGAAGAGAGGATGCACACGATACGAGTTTGCTTGCCAACTCGGCACAGGCTGTTATGTTTGGATTTGGTTTATGGGTTATATATAGCTTTATATGTTTATGGGAGAACATATGAAATAATAGAAATTCATATGTGATTTTAGTCGATGCAAATAAAGTTGTTACACTGTGTAATGCAATAAACTTTTAAACCCATCTTGAAAATACACTCTGTTTGAAAGCTATTTGCTGTATAAAGGCTAAAATCAGCTTTTAGAAACCGAAAAGAAGATGCTAACTGGCTTCACACGGTTTCAGCTTTTGATTTTTTTGGCTTTCGACTTATTTAAGCCAGAAGCTATTTGAAACATTGACTTCTATTTTCGGTTTTTTTTAGTTTTTTGGCTTTTTTGTATTTCTTCTTTATTTATATGCATTGTCTGTGATGATATAATGGGTCTTATTTTTTTTTTTTTTTTATTTTTCTCAAAAAATCTAATCACCGCTACAATATAATTTCAACTAAAAACCAAGAATCATATTCAGAAGTTTAAACCAAAAGCTAGTTAGAGCACCACCTAATATTTAATTCTCTGCACGCTTAAACAAATCAACCTATATGCGTTGGTTGGACAAACTAAACTAAAGTATGGCTCTCATGGACTACCTACCATTGTTAATTACTCGTACACTATTGACCCATAAAACCACCCGAATCCAGCTTCATGCCTGCTAACTACCAACTGGCCACCACATGCATTCGTAATATATTATATCTTACTAACATTACACCTGGGATCATTGCTAATCACGTTACCAGTGTACTCAGCATACATACATGTATTCTTCCTGCATGAAAAATAATATATATATATATATATATATATATATATATATATATATATATATATATTTGCTTTGAGATTCGCAACATTTGATGTGGGTATCTCTCAAAGAACCCACTTGAGCACCTCCATGCTCAGCAAAATTTTCCTATATATATATATATATATATATATATATATATATATATATATATATATATATATATATATAAGCCTCTTTCTACACACGGTTCTTTCGAGAAAGGAATAATAAAAAACATCACGGTGGCAAAAGAAGAAGAAGCAAGTATGCCTTAGATAAAATTCATTTTCTGCCATTATAGTCCTAAAGTTGAAAACTAGGGGCTGTAGCAATAGCAAATCATATAGGTGGTCCGTTAAGTATGTTAGGATTATACCACACACACTGGGATAGAGAGAGAAAAATAAGTCGTACATTCGCGCAATCTCGCAGAAATTGTTGACTAACTACAGCAATTATGTTGCAGTCGTAATTGGTGAGCATAGCTTTTTATTTTATGAATACCAATTAAACTAACACTAAGAGCAAGGCTAATAATACAGCCTTCAGCTGGCTGTATGGACACTTACAGCCCACTTATCACCTTACTCATATAGTAGTTACTGATACACGAAGGTCAGATGACCTACCCTTCCTCTCACAAAGTTTCTTGGTTCTTGTGCTTGGTGGAAACTTCTGACCCACCTCTCTCTCTCTCTCCTCTCTCTCTCCACCTCAAATCTGACCGCTAATGACCTCCCATTATACTTGCTCTAAGGAGGGCCAAGTCAATACCTTGTCGAGAAAACTAGGGAACAGCATATAGTTTGCAGCGTTTTCGATGGTATAGTGGCATGTTCTTATGGCTTCTGTTTTTATTTTTTATAGTAACTAATTTTTAAATTGAGTGTTTTTAAGATAGAGTCTACTAGTTAATTGTAATATATATTGTATCAACTTTATTTATATCGGTCAAAAATCGCATGTGAGTTTCTATCACTCTCTAATATCTTACACAAACAACCTAAAATTCATAAGCCGTAGTAAAAACCATAAACCTCGAACAGGCCTAGTGGTACTGGTTGTTCGATCTTAAGCAACCAACGTCCATCTATCTAGGATAGGAATCAATAAAGGATAATTTGTTTTATCCAATATTCTTATCTAGGAAAATATGAATTTGGTAAGTAAAATCCGTACTAAGAATATTTGTATTCGTGTTCCAAAATGTTCGTATCTATATTTGAGAATATTTGTATTCGTACTCGAGACTATTCGATTCGTATTCGATTTGTTTCCATCTGGACGACCCTTAGGGATGATTGTACAAAGCAATTTTCTGATGATCTGAGATTCACAAGTAAGAAGTCAAAATTACTTTGCATAATTTTCAACTTTATGTGCTATACTGCTAGCTCGTGCAGATGTGTAGTCATGTTATATAAATTTGTTCTACCGAAATTTATTACAAAATATTTAGGATATTCGCATTCGACCGAATTAAGTACATATTCGATTCGAGTTCGTATTCGTTACGACATTCGATTCGTATTCGAGAGTATTCAAATTCAAATTCGTATTCATTTTAAAAATATGAATACATATTCATATTCAAATCCATATTTATTTTGAAATATATGGATTCATATTCGTATTTGAAACTATTCGATTCATTTCCATCCCTACTTCTATCAAGGGAGGCTTCCCTTGACCCAAGACCACTCTGCTATTTCGTCCCCCCTCTCTCTCCGAAAAAAGATCCCCCGAATCAGAGGGGCATTGCTGCCCTAAATCGGCCATGACACCGATATGTTACTTTATGGCGCCATGCCTCCTACCATCCACATTTACACATCTTGTTCTCTAGTCTCTATGGCATCGGTTATGAGCACGAGCAAGGGCAGCAGCGAGAAAGGACCAAGGCATGATACGTGGTTGGACGGCGGTGAATCGACAAGGGTGAGAGGCGGGCTATGATGATAGTGGCCATGGCGCCTTAGACTATAGGCGAGCTTGGGTGGGGCGGGTAGCGAGTGAGCTTGGCCAAAGATGTGGGGCAGGAAGGCACCTATGGAGGCCACGAGCGAGTGGTGGGTAGGTCAAGGCCTGTGTTGGCACAGCGACTACTGGCGTAGTGGCGGGGCGGGGAGCTACGGTGGCTATCGGTGGGTGCAACTGGCTGCGACTCGAAACTTGTAAAAAGCTCTCAATGTTTTTGAAATTTTTGAAACTTGTGTGATTTTCTTATGAACCTTGCTAAAACTCGCCCATTTTTTGAAACTTGCTTCTATTAGTTTGAACGTTGCTTGAAACTCAAGATTCAAATTGGAAGTTTCAGTTTTTTTTTTTGAAACTTAGAGTGTGTTCTTTTGGGTTGATGGCTTATGACTTAAATATTTAAATTCTGGCTGTTCGTGAGACGTAGTACACACAAAAAATAGTCGTATGTGATTTTGACTGATACAGCTAAACTCAGTACACTTTTATTACAATCTTCCTATTGACACCACTTTGAAAAAACACACCGTTTAAACGCTAGTTACTGTTGACAGTACAAGCATAAGCTAGCTGAAAGCCGAAAAGAACTCAGCCTTAATGTCTTCAATGAGGGTTCATTTTTGGAACTCATGAAACGTGAAGTTTCAATTTTTCGAAACTTTGGAACTTCTATGAATTATCAAGCTGCGGTTTTTGTAAACTTAAAACAACACACACGCGAAACTTGATGTTTGAGTGAAGTTTTCAGCTTTAAACTTCAAAGTTGTATGAAACTTGATGTTTCAGTTTCTGATAATTGAAGCATACATGAACCTTGAAGTTTCAGAGAAGCTTCGTACTCTTGTGAAACTTGATGTTTCGACTTGAAATTGATGCATTTAGATTTTGAAACTCGGTGAAACATTAGGTTTTATTTTTTGAAACTTGCTCAAAAAAAAGTTAAGTTTCTAAAACCTAAAACTCCCCACCACGTCCTACTTCAACCATCTTTAGCTTTTGGCTTATTTTGTCTTTCGACTTATTTAAGTTAGAAGCCACTTGGAGCACGTCGACTTCTAATTTTAGTTTTTTTCATTTTTCTTATTTATTTGTATTGTCTATGATAATATAATAGGTTTTTTTTTAAATTTTTTCTTAGAAAAAAGATAATAATTGTTACAGTTCAACTTTTAGTCATAAACCAAAAGTCACAGCCAGAAGTTTAAAATATGAGTCAGGTAGAGCGGGGCTCTACAACTCAAAGTTACAAAGTTAAAAATGCATTTCAACGGTATAGGGTAGGCTAGCATATTTGGGTGCTCGGCATCTTCTACGGTCTCACATTTGACGGCTGATTTGGCTGTATGCGTCGTGGCAGATTTACTCATTTCGTTTGCCACGTTAAATTCCAGCGTGGTAATTTTACCTGCCGACACAAACCAGTTCACCGAGAAAAGGCAGTAAATCCATCCATCCGTCCATCAGAAATCAATCAAACGGACCAGCGCCCTGGATCCAATCGGGCTGGGGACCGACCGAGCCGGACCCATAGCGTAGCCGCAGGATGGCCATAGCCGCGCCTCTGCCTGTGGGCGCGGCCGTGCATGTGCTCGTGCTCAGTTTTGACCAGGAAAAACGACCGGTTTTCTGGTTGCTCGCGCCTAACACGTTGCCAAAATTAACTGCTACCACTGCCTGCGCGACGGCCTGGTCCAGCCGGAGCCGCACGCCTGCACGAGACTGCAAGTCACGCTCGCTCACATGACTTGCGACCAATAGTTATTCTTTATAAAATTTTACATGAAAACTTTTGATACAGTAATAGTGATTTTATATTTTTTTTGGAAATTTTAGGTGCTCCGAATTAGCCACGTTTGTTCGGATTAAGTTAACAATGGAAATTTTTCGTTAAATTCAGGGTTAAGTTAATCCGAACAAACATGCCTAATTCGGATTTCATAAAATTCTGAAAAATTACATAATGGCTATTACAATATCAAGACGCTGCACATAAAATTTCGTAATTTTTAGAGCTCGTTTGCTGTATGTAAAAATATATAAATATATCACAATTGTATGAATTTTGGAGCAATATTCGCCATGGATAAAATTCTCCAAAAATGACACTGCGAGGAACGTGGTGTCGGGAGGCTGTACATAAATTGTCGTAATTTTTTGAGCTCATTTGGTGTATTTAAAATTCAAGCAATCACTAAAATGAAAAAAATAGGCAGGTAATTAGGCCGGCTAATCACCGCCCAATTACCTGCCGCCCGGTTGCCGGCGGCAAAAACAACATTTTGTCAATACTATAGCCATACTATTATTTTTGTAAATACGGTGCGAAATAGTGCCAAAATAGCTTTGATTCGGCGTATCGAGACGTTGTGCCGGCTTTTCCTTTACATGCGAGTGTGTCACGTGGTGTTTAGTTAGTCTGAATTTTTATAACTTATGGCTGAGTTTTTACTGTGACTGACTAAAATTACATTCTAGCTGATGATTGTTTATTTAGCAAAATTAAATTAAAAAATAAAAATAAAAATGATTAGCCGTCATATATAATACAAAAAAATACGAAAAAAGAACTGATAAAAAACTCAAAAAAATCTGAAAAATAAAAAGAACGAAATTTAGAAATAATAAAACATAAACCGAAAATCAGAAGCGCAGGCGAACGCGTACGCAGGCAGGCCTCGACCGTACACTTGTCACCGTCAGACCGTGAGTGAGTGAGTCACGGTTGCTTAGCTAGCCACCAGGCACTCGCAAGCAAAAGCGAAAATCCCTAGTCAAGAGTCCATCCGAAATTCCGAATGAAACCACCTCGTCTCCAGAATCGCAGCGACGGCAGCGCTGCCTGCGCTAATCGCCCCCTAATGCGCTAATCCCATCCCCACCAACCTTATAGCACCTCCCTTCCCCCAAACACCGCGCCGCGCCTCCTCCCAACCCTAGCCGCACCCCTCGCGCCGCCATGGCCGACTCTGGCGACTCGTCCCCACACTCCGCCGCGGCCACCGACGACGCGCACCACGAGGGTTCGCAGCCGGCCGCGGCGGCGCCGCAGGCCTCGTCGCTGCCGCCTGCCAAGGTGCGGCTGATGGTGAGTTACGGCGGCCGCATCCAGCCACGTCCGCACGACAACCAGCTCTCCTACGTCAACGGCGAGACGAAGATCCTGTCGCTCGAGAGGCCGCTCCGCTTCGCCGACTTCGCCGCGCGCCTCGCCCCGCTCGCCGGCGCCCCGGGGGACCTCTGCGTCAAGTACCAGCTCCCAGGCGAGGACCTCGATGCGCTCGTCTCCGTTACCAACGACGAGGATCTGGAGCACCTCGTCCTCGAGTACGACCGCCTCCACTTGCTCCGCCCCGCGCCGGGATCCGGTGGCGGCTCGTCGCGCGGCGGATCCACGCCGAGGCTGAGGGTCTTCCTCTTCCCCGTTCAGTCGCCGCCGCCGCCCCCGCAGCCGGCCGGCCTCCTCGAGCCCAAGCAGGAGCAGCGTCACTGGTTCGTCGACGCGCTCAACACCGTCCATCCGCCGCCGCCGCCACAGCCGAAGCAGGAGACGGTGCCCGTTCAGTCGCCTCCTCCAGTGGCGATGCCGGCGCCGGCGCCCGCGCAGTCACCGCCTCCAGCGGCGGTGCCGGTGCCTCAGCCGGCGATGGTGGTAGCGCCGACGAGCCCCGACTACCTGTTTGGCCTCGATAACGGCTTCGTGCCGCCGCCGGCGGTGAAGGTGAAGAACCCGGCCGCTGATCCACCGACGGTGAGGGGGAACGTCCCCGTCGAGATCCCAGTCAAAAACGACGACCGCCACCCCAACCCTGCAGGTGACCATGTCGTCGTCTCACCCGCGGAGTTCCAGCACCAGATCCTGGAGCTCGAGAAACTTCAAGTCACCGACACCGCCATCCACCAGCCACCACCAGCTCCTGCTCCGGCTGCCCTGCCGAGGAACGGCAGCGACGACTCCCTGACCCGCGCTTACCCTCCGGCAACCGCTACCCCAACAGACACAGCGGAGTACTACCATCCAAAGTTCCCGGAGAAGCCCCATGTCCCGCCTCCGTCATCCGCTCCTCCAGCGACGGCCTTCCTGCCGGTGCCGGGCAGGTATACATCTGTTGCCCCTGGCTCTGGCGCTGACCATGCCCCTGTCTTCTTCATCCCGGCGCCGCCCCATGGTTACTTCGCCGCCACCGCCACCCCCGGTGCCACCTCCTTTCCCGCCGTCTACGCCGTCGCACCACACAATGCTAATGCGAGCACCAATGCCACCACCACCGCCCCTGCCCCTGCCGCGTCGAATGCTCCGGCCTACGCCCCGCAAGTGGCGTATGATAGCAATGGCCGCGCCATCTACTACACCAGCGTCCTCCCCCAGTACCCTTCGGCTGTCAACGGCGTCTCGGCGGCGGCGGCAGTACTCGGCACGGATCCTGCGAAGCCGACGGTCTCTTGAGCGCTTGCTTACCTCGCCTATCTCGTACGGGTTAAAAGAGTTCGCCAATTTTCTTTCGTCCGTCAATATGAGTTAATATGTCAGTTGGATTCGTTATTGTCTCTGTTATTTACCCATATTTTTTTTCCTATTTTGTTTAGAGTGTTGGTTTTGGCGCTTTGGGTTCATGATATCCAACTAGTTCTTGGTGTGCTTAGATGTACATACAGTCTTTGTGGACATAATGGATATTATATTAGCCTATCGGAGAGTTGTTTAACAATGTCTTAAGATGTTACTACTGCTATTTGTTAATTCTTTTATTTAATTGTGGTATCGTCAAGTGTCAGCAGTCAAATGTGGCTTAATTGGCCATATGATCTTTGTATTCTTGCAAAGCAAATGTGAAGATGCAAATAGATCCCTTTGCGTCTTGTTGCTAGTCAAGTTGCTCTTTGTTGATGTAATTTTGCAGACTGAAAGCTCCTTTGTGCAGAAGCGCATGTGTTGGTCACGGGAAGCCAGTTCGCTGCATTTATGTACGTATAGGCTGAGGTAAATGTTGGTTACTGTGGTTTTGACAGCTTCGTTGCATCTTTATTATGGTATGTGAGCAAGATCTGTGACTGATCCTCATCTGCATACGGATTTTATGTGGGTCTGTTTACCTGGGAATATCTTGGTGTCTTGCTCGTCCGCTCGTTAAATTAAATTACGCAATGGCAATACTGGTCCATTACCGTGCATATTAGCTCCTGTCAGACTGTTCAGTTCTACAATGTAGTACCGGTACTTCTGTAGTTAAATACGCTAACATGTCCTCCCTTGGGCCAAGCCTATTCATCATTGTGGTGCTGGAGTTTGATAAATGAGCTGTCAAAGATGTCTCGGTGTTACTCCACATATCTTGATATCTGGTCCTTACCTGTTGCATGTTCCATCACTGGTTCTTGCTTTGCTTGCCGTACTGGAAAAGGCTCCACTGCTCTGGTGGAATGGAGACGTGCTTGTTCCGAAACGCGGGATAATAATGCTGCATAGAAGAGCGCTGTGCTGGTGCCTTTGCAAAGAGGATCTTTCATTCTTTCGATGCCCTTCGAGGTAATCATCGCCACACTCATGTTCCTTTGGGCAAAGATGTTTTGCAGCTGCTACAGCGTGGCCTTTTGACCAAAGTGTGGATTTTTGTTGCTGCGTTCACTACCTGGTTCCGGCTGGTTAGCTAGCTAGGGGCATGAGATCTTGGTCTCGGTTTGGCACTCGAGCCGGTACCAGTTCGTAGCTTCGACCTGAATGACACCAGAGGAGAGAACCCTTTCCATGTGCCTTCCTTCTTGGTGCAGCGCAGTGTGCACTGGTGCAGTGCAGTGCAGCTCCAGTGGAAGAAGAGCACTGCTCCATGCAGGTGAGCTGAGCAGCAGCATTCAGCAGAGGCAGCGCTGCATTGCATCTGCGTACAGGCAGCCATGGCACGTGGAGGTAGGCGTGGGCATGGCGCCCCATGACCATCAGTGGTCAGCTTTGAGCCGGAGCCAGCAGCTAGCTATATAGCTTTGAATGCAAACTTGTTTGGTCGCTGCAGGTTACTCCGTATTAATCTCTGCTGGTGATGGTTCATGTGCATGATGTGAGACGGCAACTGAACTGATGGAGTGTTGGTTTGTTGCGGGTAGCAGCAGCGGCAACTGCCAACAAGCATGGGTGACATAAAGGTTTTTGCGGTTGGGACCTGCGAGCCCGGCCTCCTCTGCCTGCGTAGCTCCTGCAGTTGAGCTGCTCACTCGCTTCACCTGAAAGCTTCATCCGAAAGCAATTAGGTATTGTTGGGCTTGGAGTGCTAGCTGCTCGTGAGATTTGATCTGCAGGCCTGATGGGAGTGGGAGACGGAATCGATCTCCTCCGCTGTTCAGTATTCTTCAGATTGTTCTGCGAGTTGTAGCTGCATGCAGCTTTGATCTGAGGCACTCGCGACATTGATTAGGCAGGCCTGGGGAAGAAAAGCAAAAGCCTGCTTGCTTTTGAGTTGTTTGTGTTCTCCGAATGGCATGATTGTTGCTGTTCTGCGAGTTGTCATTAATCATGATTATCAGCCGGCTGGACAGTCACTGCGTCCTCTGAAACTGCAGGCATGTCTTGCCTGGAGTGGATGATCCTAACATCTTCCAATGCAAAGCCTCTGACACGTCAATGCTGCATGTTTAATTATACTAGAATTTGGTGTCCTGTAGGAATGTCTGTAAGGACTATCTCATAGTAGCATATTAAAAGAACGACTGTGACAAAATGTGGAGGATAAAAGCGCAGTGTAGTGATACTCAGAATGCTGCAGAAACCACTTGTAGTAACCCTCTGCGCATTCAGCTAGCTTAGCACAAGACAGCTATTTGTTGGGCACCACTGCATAGATATACGATGCCGGAATCACCAACTCGTAAGTTGTCACACTAGAGTAATGACGCCTGTGCTGAGAGTTTTGTAGAGACCAAGGAATAAGAACCACTGCACGTTGAAGAGGACTGTTCATCGCGGCCATTATTGCCATGTTCACCATAGGCCATAGAAGACTATTGCCGTGCTCACCGTTGCTCGTAGCTTTGCAAACGCAGGCTCAACAGTTGACTACGGGCCTTTCTTTTGCCGTGCTCACCATAGACCATAGAAGACTATTGCCGTTTTGCCAATCAAATAAAGTTGCTCGTAGCTTTGGGAACGCAGGCTCAACAGTTGACTACATTTTCCAGGGCATATGCGGCTGCAAATTTGGGCTTGTGGGCTTTCATTTAAGGCATACTTGGACTTCTCAGGCCCGTGTATGGAAGGACGAGACGAACCACCAGGCAATACATAGGCTACGGCCTGGGGCGCGAATTGGGCTGAGATCGGGTGAGTTTGAAGGTTCCAACGGTTGGTTTTGGGTGCAGCTTTACCGGCTCTAATGTCGGCATGGCGCCCACCGGTGGCCCTGAGGAGAAACACGAGTTGGTCCTCGCCTCCTTTGAATATTAATGGCTGGCGAGCGCCCGCTGACGCAGCAAGCCGAGAAAGGCGTCAGAAGTCGAGTCTCCTATGCTTTATTTTTTTGGAATCTTTCTGTTCTCAAACATGGGGTGGTCTGGTACTGCAGTAGTAAACCATCCGCATCAGGTGGTTCCGGTCTTTTAGTCCAGACATGCTGATAGGGTAGTAATGGATATAAATTATTTGTATCATTTTGTTGCCGTATTAGATATGATATGTATTTTTTATCTGATTAATAATTTCTCTTATATTTATATTTGTATTCAATTTCATATAAAAATACAGATATGAATGCAGTATGGACTTTTAACATCTCAAATGTTATTTTATCTAGACTATTCATATTTGATGAAGCAATATAATAGGCCCTATTCATTCCGGCTTCAGCTTATGCTTTCTAGAAGCCAGAATAAACTCGTTGGCTTCTTAATCTCGCCTTGTTTTTTTGCTTTTTCGACTTTCTTCTTTTTTGTCTTTTTTTTGCATTGTCCGTGAAGATATAATAATTTTTTTATTTTCTTTTAATTGAACGACTCTTATTTTCAATTTTAATAGCCAAAATGAATGGACCGTGTATAATTACTATTATAAAAGAACGAGTTGGTGGTTGTACATCTATTCTCCTCCAACCGCTCTATTTTTAACTTCTCACAACCGAACCGACTAACAACTCTCTTCTCTAGACGATTCCAATATTCAATGAGTTCCGACCCATGTACAAAACTAGTTTTATTACAATATAACAAAGTAGTTAGATAAGTATTTTTAATTCAACGTTGATTCGTGTTTTTAGGTGAAATAAATGAATTAGAATAAATTAAGTAAATATTTGATTAGTATTTGTATTTAAAAATATTTAAATGTATATTATATTTTTTTATAAAATATAAATGTGAATATGATAAATGTCGATAGAAGATTCGCGAGGTTCTCGTTGTAGGTGTGACCCTTTTTAGGACCGATGTTAGGGTCTTTGTGTAGCCCCTTCGGGACTCATGTATTTATCGTCTCCTCAGAACGAATGACAGGTTAAAAAAAAGATTCGCGCGGTCTTGGAAGTACTCTGCTTCCGTGCCAGGATTCGTTCCATGATTCACCTTTCCAGAATGGAATCTCTGACGCCCCCGAATCGGCGAGAACCATCGATCGCCTCCTGCCGCGCCCGCCGCTGAATGAACAAACTGGCGGCCCTACGTTTTTTGGTTTGGGCGAAGAAGCTTCTGCCGCGGTTGCACCTCCCCCACCCCTCACCTTGCTGTGGTAGCACTCCATGTCCATGGCCGTGCGATGATGCCGGTATAAATAAGGGCACGAACCATACGGGGCAAGATCACACAAGTTCGATTGAGAAGAAGCCCAGCAGCAGCAGCAGCAGCAGCGAAGATCGACAAACCATACGGTGCTCGCCCGTATAGTTAGCAATTTAGCATTCACATATCGATCGCCATGTCGTCCAGTTCCAAGGCCGACGACAACAACGCCGAGCAGCAGCAGGAGCCTCAGCTGGTGTGTGTGACGGGAGCAGGAGGCTTCATCGGGTCGTGGGTGGTGAGGGAGCTCCTCCTCCGCGGCTACCGTGTCAGGGGAACCGCCAGAGATCCAGGTAAATATATAGTACCACCTAACAATTCTGATGTTGTTAATTGCTACTATTCTAGCGTCATACTGCAAGATGCATGCATTGCTACTCTAAATCTCTGTGCCTAATTCATGTACGTATGTATGTGTGCGTGCGTGTAGCGGACCGCAAGAACGCCCACTTGCTTGCGCTGGAGGGAGCTGAGGAGAGGCTGTCCTTGTGCCCTGCCGATGTCCTCGACCTCGACAGCCTCCGTGCCGCCTTCAGCGGATGCCATGGCGTCTTCCACGTCGCCTCCCCAGTGTCCAACGACCCTGTCAGTTCACTGACCCGCTCACTTCTTGAGGCTTGAAGACGCCGCACATACTCATGCTGCTGCTGCTGCTGCTCCATGTTAATCGCAGGAACTCGTGCCGGTCGCCGTGGAGGGGACCCGGAACGCGATGAACGCGGCGGCGGACATGGGCGTGCGGCGCGTGGTGTTCACGTCCTCCTACGGCGCCGTGCACATGAACCCCAGCAGGAGCCCCGACGCCGTCCTCGACGAGACCTGCTGGAGCGACTACCAATTCTGCAAGCAGACAGACGTAAGCTCTAGCACATCTAATTCATTGTCCTTAACCTGCATATACACGTATCAATTCATGCTTGTAAACTTAACAATTCCTGCAGAATCTGTATTGCTGTGCGAAGATGATGGCGGAGATCACAGCAACCGAGGAGGCAGCCAAGAGGGGGCTGCAGCTGGCGGTGGTGGTGCCTTCGATGACAATGGGCCCCATGCTGCAGCAGACTCTCAACTTCAGCAGCAACCACGTCGCCCGCTACCTGATGGGCACCAAGAAGACCTACCCCAACGCCGTCGCCGCCTACACCGACGTCCGCGACGTCGCCCGCGCGCACGTCCTGGCCTACGAGCGCCCCGACGCGCGCGGCCGCTACCTCTGCATCGGCACCGTGCTGCACCGCGCTCAGTTCCTCCAGATGCTCAAGGACCTCTTCCCGCAGTATGCCGTCACCGCCAAGTACGAAGGACTTCATCGATTCTAGCTATCTGTTAGCTTCCTCTGAAAGAACGATCGATCTCACGCATGCACGTATGTGTTCTTGGCATGGCAGGTGTGAAGATGACGGCAAACCAATGGCGAAGCCGTACAAGTTCTCGAACCAGAGGCTCAAGGATCTGGGCTTGGAGTTCACTCCCCTGAGGAAAAGTTTGCGCGAGGCAGTGATATGCCTGCAGCAGAAGGGTCACCTGCCTCTGCCTGTTTCCCGTACCACAGCGTGCTTACCTATGAATCTCAAGATATACAACGAACTAGCTTGTCGAACGAATTAAACAGACAAGACCGAGAAAAAAAAGATATGAGGACTTTGGAAATTCAGCATGGAATTGTGTATTTATTTGGAAATTCAGCATGGAATTGTGTATTTCTACAAGTGTAATAGTCATTTGTATTCTATATTGTACATGTAAAACTCTTCTGTAATGAATGAATAATAAGGTCCTTTTCGAAAATCTGAATTCTACTGTAGTAGCATGCGAACTTCGAGTGTTTCCTGCGGCACTGATGGAGATACCATTGTTCATAACTTCGATCGCATATTGAAAAGAATGAGCCGTGACAAATTGTGCTGAGGCATCAGGAGTTTATATATCGTAATAGATTTTAAGGTGAACTCCACTTGTTATGTTTGGAGCCACCGCTCAGCTGTAACAAGGGTCCCACTCGGTGGGGGGAGAGAGAACAACATGATTAAAAGAAAATTGTATTTTAATGCTTATGGCCAGATCTTTAGCTTGAGGACTGGCCTTAAGCCTTTTGCAAATTATATTTTCAACTCGTAATGTTGAAGTATAAGTGAATTGCCCATCTTGCCAAATCAGATAGCTTTTGGGTGAATTGGTTGGTGCAGAACTCAATATGGTAAGCCAAGAGGTCCCGAGTTCAAGACCGGTGAAATTATAAAAAATAATGCTTATGACTTCTATTCCACGATTAGGCTTTAGCTTGAGGAGTGTTGAAGTAAACCCATCTTTTCAAATCAGCTTAAGCTTTTGGGTGAATTGGTTGGTGCATGCAACTCAATATATAATGTATAAGTTCGATCTTAAAGTGGCTTATGATTCTCTATTTTCATACACTTCGAATGCCCTGAGAGCCTGAGATGTCATTAAGGACCAAGGGCAAAGGAATAAAGCAAAGGAACCATTTCTCACTTACAGCGTACACCTCAATTGTGCTATATATTGTAATGCTGACATTGGTCATAGGGTGCTCTCTTTTGTACTATGTGGTGAAATACGAACGGTTAGACCTGGTGTGGACGTGACACGTGTGGTCACAGCCTGCAAATGCATGATCTATGGTTGACTTTGCCTGTGGACAAGCATATTCTACGGCATATACGTTGCGCTAAGACTCAAAAGCACAAATGTATGTGTGTTTGACTTTTTTTTTGTGATTAAAACAGAGACACATATCACACACCCACATACGCAAGTGCACCCTCTTCGCTGTGTGTCATAACAAGTGCGTGTGTGTTAGGACTTCGGCCAGCCCAAGTCAGGAACGCCTTCGAAAAGCCCAAACTGTAAAGAAAAAATAGCCCAAGCTAGGAAAGCCCAGGTATCTCTCGTCCAGGCCGAATGAGAAGCCCAGTGGCTTAGCTGTTGAGGAGAAGAAATTACGAATTGCTCCCTGGCGCTGGCGCGCGCTCTGTCTGTGGCTGCGATGCACCGCCGCAAGAAAGACCTCAAAAAGTTCTCTCTTTTCAAGTGAATTCAATTCTAGATTTTCTTAGTTTGTTCTTAAACATGGAGTATCCCACAGGCCATATATACCAGGTGGTTCTTTTCTTCTGTTTTCCCCTTTGTCGAGAGAGACCATGCACGTTACCAGCTGGGTTTTGTTCGAACGGGTTTTCTCATGATGTGGTTTTAGTTTATGGTTTTTAAATTATGTCTGTTTACAAAAGACAATACGTAGAGATAAATAGTTGTATATAATTTTGATCGATATAATTAAATTTGATATAATATCTACTACAATTTAACTATAGATCATGTTTTGAAAGCTAGTTACGAGTGATAACTGAAAAAAAAACAGCCGCCGTGCCCCCACGAGGCAGGAGCCCAGGGCGAGCATCTTTCCATGTGCTTCGCTGCCCCAACCATAGCACCGTCAGGAAAAAAAAACGTGATACGGCAGGCCAACTAAAAAAGTACGTTAGTACGTTAGTACTCCCTCCAACGAAAAAACGTGATACGGCAGGCCAATTAATTATGTCACTATATACTATTAGGCTAATTAACATGATCTTTAGGACCGGACAGCTTCACGCTTGACTACCCACGTGGCCCACGTCCCCTGAACTGGCGAATTCCGTCGACCAATTGCCTCGTGCTGTTCCTCCACCTCCAAGCGGCTTAACCAAGAGGGTGCTGCTCAAAATGATAGATCTATCATTTACGGCTGTGCGTTCCCTACCCACGAGCTGTCCTTGCAGCATGTACTGTGCGCTGATGCCCATATAAATAGAGATAATAAATTCTATGCTACTAAGAGTGCTCAATTCGATAAACTATGATAGATAAAGGACCTAATTATTGTATACCACTCGGTTCGATCGAAAGTTTATTATATATCATTGCCATCACTTTGGGGCACGTTTGCCCTAGAAAATGATGATTTTGCTCTCCGTTCAAATTGTCCTTACTATAAAAATTAAATATAGGGCAAATTGGCTTAGCTAAAAATACTGAAATTTTTTTGGTGGATCATTGGGGCAGTGTACAACTCAAATATAAAATTTCGTGAACTGAATCTTCCATTTGTTCTATTTTTGAAATTCAAAACAAACTAGCCCATTTGAGATATTTTTAAAATTGGGACAAATTAACTGTAGAAAAATAGAAAATCATATTTTTTTAGAAACTATGTGACATCTTAGAAGCATGTGATTTTTTTTCAGAAATTTTAGAGCCCATTTAGTCTCTGTTTGTAAATAGTAGGCTTTATTAGCATTTAAATTAAAAATAAAAAAATTATTTGAACAGTGCCTTGAAATATTTTCGTAGCTCATGACATATTGGATAACACCCCTGTGAAGTTTCATAATTTTTGAGATTATTTGCTATTTTAAATAAATCGGATCTTCAACCTTTTAGAGGGGTATTTTGGTCTTTTTTTTAAGATAACGGATAACGCTAACGGTCAACTAATAACAGTGGTATATAGTAGAACTAATCTTAAAGTTAGTGGTATATAGTAGTTAAACCTTTCGCTAATAGTAGTTTATTGGACCGACTACTCCTCAGTAGCATAGAATCTATTCTCTCATATAAATATGGGCACAAGCCACAATCCTCGGCAACTCACTCAAGCAGTCAAGCTCGAACAGCACCAAGAGCTAGCCTAGCTCATATTCCCTTCACAACCGGTAATTACCCCTCACCAGCAGTTCAGAGTACGTAGCATCCAACGATCAGCATCAGCGACACCATGTCGTCCAGTTCCAAGGCCGACAACAACAACGCCGAGCAGCAGCAGGAGCCTCAGCTGGTGTGCGTGACGGGAGCAGGAGGCTTCATCGGGTCGTGGGTGGTGAGGGAGCTCCTCCTCCGCGGCTACCGCGTCAGGGGAACCGCCAGAGATCCAGGTAAATATATAGTACCACCTAACAATTCTGATCGATGTTGTTAATTGCTACTCTAAATCTCTGTGCCTAATTCATGTATGTATGTGTGTGTGCGTGCGTGTAGCGGACCGCAAGAACGCCCACTTGCTTGCGCTGGAGGGAGCTGAGGAGAGGCTGTCCTTGTGCCCTGCCGATGTCCTCGACCTCGACAGCCTCCGTGCCGCCTTCAGCGGATGCCATGGCGTCTTCCACGTCGCCTCCCCAGTGTCCAACGACCCTGTCAGTTCACCGACCCGCTCACTTCTCGAGGCTTGAAGACGCCGCACATACTCATGCTGCTGCTGCTGCTGCTCCATGTTAATCGCAGGAACTCGTGCCGGTCGCCGTGGAGGGGACCCGGAACGCGATGAACGCGGCGGCGGACATGGGCGTGCGGCGCGTGGTGTTCACCTCCTCCTACGGCGCCGTGCACATGAACCCCAGCAGGTGCCCCGACGCCGTCCTCGACGAGACCTGCTGGAGCGACTACCAATTCTGCAAGCAGACAGACGTACGTTACATCCTATATATCCGATCGATGCACGTGCATATGTATTACGTATTACTAGAAATCTGAAGTGCATATATACTGTAATTCTTGAACTAGATGTATTGCTGCGCAAAGATGAAGGCGGAGATGACGGCGACGGAGGAGGCGTCCAAGCGGGGGCTGCAGCTGGCGGTGGTGGTGCCCACGTTGACGGTAGGGCCCATGCTTCAGCCGGCTATAAACCCCAGCATCTACCACGTCGTCCGCTACCTGATGGGCATCAAGCAGACCTACCCCAACGCCGTCGCCGCCTACACCGACGTCCGCGACGTCGCCCGCGCGCACGTCCTCGTGTACGAGCGCCCCGACGCGCGCAGCCGCTACCTCTGCATCGGCGCCGTGCTGCACCGCGCCCAGTTGCTCCAGATGCTCAAGGACCTCTTCCCGCAGTATCCAACCACTAGGACTTGATATTTTCTATGATTGATCGACTGCTCTGAACGAACGAACGAACGATCGATCGATCGATCTTGCATGCATGCATGTGTAATGTGTTCTTGGCATGGCAGGTGTGAAGATGACGGCAGGCCAATGGTGAAACCGTACAAGTTCTCGAACCAGAGGCTCAAGGACTTGGGCTTGGAATTCACCTCCTTGAGGAGAAGCTTGTACGAGGCAGTGATATGCCTGCAACAGAAGGGTCACCTGCCTGTCATCGTGCCGCAGCAGCGTGCATACTTATAAATTAATTCACAAGGACAATATACAAAAGAACTTCACGGATAAAATAAACAGAACAGTAAAGAAATACCAAGATATATAACCAAGGACTTGTCTTGTATTGGCATGTATATTTGGAAGTTCAGCGTGGAGTTCTACTTGCACATAAGCGTAGTAGTCCTTGTTAATGTAGATTATCTGCATGTAAAACTGTTCTGCAATGAATAATAAGGTCCTTAATTTACGGATTGAAGGACCCAAAACAAAAATAAACGAAAGCCTGAATTCCATGTTTTTTTTGGGTGAAAGTCTGAATTAATTCCTCCGTAGTATACCATGCTGGATTTGGTGTGTTCCTGCACCACTAATGGAGATCTCAATGGCACAGAATCTAGGTCGTTTGTGTTTTCCTTCGGTATGAAATGACTGCGGCAAAATATGGAGGAAGATTAAAAAGGCATTATACTCTTAGCTGATGGTTGCATAATGCACTCGACAGTAACCTATGGACCTATTCTTTACGGCTTTTAAAAGTGAATTTTGTTTTTACTATAGTACTTAACTTTTAAATGAAGCATTTTCTCAAGACGGAATCTACAAGTTAATTGTAGTACATATTAAAAACTTAACATCTGTATCAACCAAAATTACAAGCGAATATCTTTCTCCGTAGTCTCTGTCACAAACAGCAAAATTCAAAATTTTCAACCAAAAACTATAAACCGTAGCAAAAAAGAAATATGCCCTATATTGGCAAACCACAGATGGACACCGAGTGTAATGTTGAAAGCGTCAAACTTGTCAACTAGATGGTTAGATGTTCGTGCCTGCGATGAGTTCAGTTCAGTAATTCTGATCATTCACAGCCTGCAAATGCATACTCGTATGTTATGCTTCACCTCAGTCTCTACGTATGCCTTGTGTTGAAGACGCGCGTGCATAGTGCGTGCGCGTGATCCGGATACCAGTTTCGGGGAAGGCCCATCTAAAAGCCCATCCGGTCCGGCCCAATACCAAACTGCGAAAGCCCAGCTCCGATCCGATCCACCCCTCCTCGCACCACACTTGCCGAGCCACGGCGACGACGGCGTCGCGAGCGACCAAACCTAAACCTCCCAACCCCTCTCCGCCGCCGCATGCGGCGGCGACGACCCTGAGGACCTCTCCCGCTTGCCCCTCCAGGCCGTCTTCCTCGCGGACAGCTTCACGCTCAAGTTCCGCCCCATCACCCTCGAGCGCCCCAAGGTACCCCACCCCTCCCCAAACCCTACCGCGGCGCCACCTCCATCCCCTCGGCGCTCGTATCCTAAATTCCGCTGCCTCGCAGGTGCTGCTGCCGCTGGTGAACGTGCCGATGATCGAGTACACTCTGTCGTGGCTCGAGACGGCGGGGGTGGAGGAGGTCTTCGTCTTCTGGTGCGCGCACGCGCACCAGGTCAAGGACCACCTGGAGAGGGCCGGATGGACAGGGAAGGCCGCGGCCGGGGAGATGGCTGTCACGATCGTCGAGTCGCACGACGCGATCGGCGCAGGTGACGCGCTCCGCGTTATGTACAGCCGTGGCGTGGCGAGTTTCCGATCTGCATCCTTGCCGTGGATTACGGAGACTGTAATGTTAGTCTTCGGTGTTGTTATGACATAACAATATTGTCTGTGCCTCTTAGGATAGACGATTGATTAGAGCTGACAGTGAAGACGCGCGAGATTAAGTTTAGGGGAAATCTGGGAGTGTTATTTCAGTTCATTTAAGGCAGAAAAGTAGCAAAAAAAATGTATCACTTCCATTGGATGTTGATTGCTTCAGTAGTTAGTGCTTAGGAATCAATTACAGCCAGCAAGAGTTTGTGACGAAAAGGGTGAGGATAATTTTTTCACCATCACAGCAAAACCTAGTATGGGCTTTTCAACCAAATGGAAATCACCAGTTTTTTTTTGGTTCAAGGTTTTTAACTACAACTAGTTTGCTAACATCTACTGAAAACTACTAGTTTGCTAACATCCTACTGAAAACTAATGTCCTGCTCAACTTAGATATCAAGTGCTGAACTCTGTCATTATTGTGGCTACCTAGTAACAGTATCTTGCTTATTTATTTTAATTGCCCAGGTAGCTGTAGCTTGTGCTGAATTACTGTGACACATAGACTGGTACTGTTAGATATAGTCTTTGGGCTTTTGGGCTTGGGCCTTTTGGTGTGCTTAGTATAGGCAAGGATCTCTCAGGTTGGCCCATAATGCTATTAACCTAACCCTAGACATCCTTGCCTATATATACTTGTATCCCCTGTGCCTTGTAGAGCATTCTACCTAATATATTTGCAGTTTGCTCACATGTACGACCCAGGGATCTCAAGGAGTAACTGTGAGCCACTAGTGGTCTTGGCTGAGTGGCCTCGCGCCCAAGAGCTGTAGCGGCGGGCATGTCGACAAGCAGGAGATGAGGAATAGGAAGAACGGGATCTGGGAAGAAGACTTTTATTTCACTGCTTGTCCATACACGAGTAAAGCTCCCCTTTATATATCCCTCATCTTTTCCATAACTAAGGTGATCTATCCTTATTTAAAGTAAGTATCTACCCTTGGCTAATATAACTAGAAGATAGGAAGTAGAGTTATATACTAGGACTCGGCTTCCAGCCAACGTGTGTTCATGTTTGTTCCGGTGGTTGGGTCTCTTTCCAAGTACTGCGTCTCTGGTAAGGGATTCCCCACATAACATCTCTCCCTGGCTTGGCAAACAGCTTGTCCTCAAGTTGAAAGGATTGGTACGCCCTTTTTAATTCTTCCATTGGTTCCCAAGTAGCTTCTGCTGCCGGCAAGCCTACCCATTGAACCAGCACATGCCAAATGTCATGGCGCAGATTGGCCTTCAAAACTTTGGGAGGGACTGGATAGCGCGGCCGTTTTCAATTGGCGGTAGACTTAGAATGGATGCCGGTGGAGTCTCGTGGAATTTCTTCAGGAGACCAACATGGAACACATTGTACAAGTGGGATCCCTCTGGTAAATGAAGACGATAGGACACGGTACCAACATGAGCTAGCACCTGAAAGGGACCGTATTACTGGGTGAGTTTGCTTGGCGTCTTCTCAAAGAATGACGCCGCTGGTGATGAATGAGACGTAACCAGACCCAAACATTAACCTCAAAAGTGACCTCACGGTGGTGTTTATCATAGTACTGTTTAGCATACTGTTGGGCTTGAAGTAGACGTTCACGGACCTTGTGTAGGAAGGTATCACGGTCCTGCAACCGCCGCCGCCACCTTTGCCGTACCCATGTCATATGTCATTAGAGAAGGAGGTGCACACCCATAAACCACCTTGAATGGAGTATCACGGAGAGCTGTATGATAAGAAGTATTATAAGAATACTCCGCCCAAGGGAGCCAATCAACCCAATTGCGCGGACGATCCCTAGTTAAGCAGCGAAGATACAGAGCAATGGTTTTGTTAACCGCCTTGGTTTGTCCATCAGACTGGGGATGAAATGCCGAGCTCATGTGGAGATTTGTTCCTGTCAACCAAAACAGATCTTGCCAAAAAGCACAGGTGAAAATCGGGTCACGACCACTGACAATCGGCTGCGGTATCCCATGAAGTCACACAATCTTATGAAAGAAAGCACGGGCTACTGTCGTGGTTGTATAAGGGTGGCCCAATGGAATGAAGTGGGCATACTTGGAGAAGCGGTCGATAACTGAAGGAATGATGGATTTCCCATGTACACACGGTAAGCGCTCTACGAAGTCCATGGAAATATCCGCCCAAACTGAATTGGGTACCACCAAGGGTTGTAGTAAACCCGTTGGATGAAGGTGCTCCGTTTTATTCCGTTGGAATATCATACAGGTTCTGACAAAGTTCTGCACCGCTCTGCGTGCATGCAGAAGATAGAAATCAGAGCGTAGGCTGTGGAGCGTCTTTTGGAAGCCTTCATGCCTGGAATGTGCCGCTGCCAAGATGGATGGTAATGCTGGTGAAGAGGGAGATACGTAGACTCGTCCACCGGCCATCTGACCATTTCCATGGGGCACCCAATTTCCCTGATTGAATTTGAGAACGGATGGCTTGTAACTCAAGTGAGGTAATTGTTTCATGATGCAGGTCAGCAAAGAGGGAAAACGATGGGTCGGACAGGGCATATGCAGCAGCTATGTCGCCTTCACGGCGAGATAAAGCGTCAGCGACGACATTGAGGCACCCTGGATGGTATTCAACCGTAAAGTTGTACCCAAATAGTTTGCTTACCCATTGATGCTATGGTATGGTTCAAAGGTGTTGATCTAGCAAGAACTTCAGGCTGAAATGATCAGTTCTCACAATGAACGAACGACCCCATAGATATGGCCTCCAATGTCGGATGTCATGGACTAACCCGATGAGCTCCCTCATACGCAGCTAATTTTGCATGCCGGGCAGCCATTGGTTTCCTGAAGAAAGCCAAAGGTCCCGCGCCTTGGTGCAGGACTGCGCCAAAACCAGTCCCTGAGGCATCACACTCAACGATAAAATCCGCAGAGAAATCCGGAAGGTGTAGGACTGGTGCGGTTGAGAGAGCCTTCTTGAGGGTTTGAAAGGCATGATTGGCAGCCTCAGACCACTGGAAGGTGTCCTTTTTGAGTAATTTGGTGAGGGGGGCTGCTATTGTGCCAAAATCCTTGATGAATTTGCGGTAGTAGCCTACGAGCCCAAGGAACCCCCGTAACCCTCTTGTGTTGAGTGGCTGCGGCTAGTTTTTAACAGCGAGAACCTTGTCTTCATCCATGGCCACGCCTTGCGCAGAGATAACGTGGCCAAGATATGTGAAAGATGATGTGCCGAAATTGCACTTTGAGCGCTTTAGGTGAAGGCAATGCACCCGCATAGCTTGGAGAACTGCTCGGAGGTGTTGGAGATGCTCTGACCAAGAGGAGCTATATATCAAGATATCATAAAAAAAAACGAGGACAACGGCGAAGATAGGGTCGCAAAACCTCGTTCATCAATGCTTGGAATGTGGATGGCGTATTAGATAAGCCGAATGGCATCACCAAGAATTCGAAATGGCCATGGTGGGTTCTGAAGGCGGTCTTCTCAACATCGTTCGGATGCATGCCTATTTGATGATACCATGAGCGAAAATCAAGCTTGGTGAAGAAGCGGGCACCACACAATTCATCAATGAGCTCATCGACGACCGGAATAGAAAATTTGTCTCGGATCATCAATTCATTTAGTGCTCGGTAATCAACACGAAATGCCAAGAATCGTCGGCTTTCTTAATAAGGAGCACTGGGGAGGAAAAAGACGAGGTGCTCCGATCGAATTGTGCCTTGTTGTAGCATAGTGTTGCATTGTTGTTCGAGCTCGTCTTTTTGTAATTGCGGATATCGGTATGGTCGGACGGCCACCGGTTTAGCCCCTTTACGAAGATGAATGCGGTCGTCAAATGATCGTGCCGACGGTAAGCCTGTAGGGTGGGCAAAACGGTCCCCAAACTCTGCAAGGAGGGCAGAGAGGAGGTCCTCTGTGGAGGCCGTGACCGCCCAAACCGTTGCTGATGGTGCTGTGCGAGCCTGCGATGCTGTCCCAGGAGATCTGTCGGTCGCCTCGCCAAAAAGGCATGCTTAATTTATTGAAATCCCGGAGAATAGGCCCAAGGCTGCGGAGCCATTGCTCACCGAGAACAACGTCGAATCCTCCCAGTGGAATAGCGAGGGCCTCCATTGTGAATGTATCTCTGGCTATTTGAAAGCGGAGATGCCGTGTGACGCCTTCACAGGCAGCCTTATCCCCATTGGCGACCTCCACGCGAAGACCAGGGCAGGCTTCCAGTTGCACTCCCATGTGTGGAACCATCTCTTCATTAAGAAAGTTGTCCGTGGAACCGGTGTCCAAGAGTGCAATAAACTCCTTTGTGCCCACCGTGACCTTGACTTGCATCGTATCCATGGCTTCGATGCTCCACAGCCCTGTTAATGCATGAAGGGAAACTGTAGGTGCCGATTCCTGAGTGGTCGGTGCCTCGTCCAGTGCTGCTGCCTCATCATTGTCAGAGACTTCAATATAGAAAAGGTGTTGGCAGCGATGACCACGGATATATTGCTCGTCACAGTTGAAACAGAGGCCTTGTTTACGTCGCTCAGCCATCTTGGCGGGATTGAGGTGGCGAAGTGGTCAACCGGGCTATGCGGTGGTCGTCGGTGGTTTGCTGCTCGGTGCTTGTTGGCGCGGGGCAACCAAAACTGGAGTGGAGACACGCTTTCCCCAGGAAGGGCGCTGAGGCGGCCGACTGTTGCTTGTTGGTGCCGGTGGTGGTTGCGGCTGGTTGCGGCGTTCAAATGGCCGCACTAAGCTTATAGCCACTTGTAGATCAGGCGGGTTTTGGAGCTCAACATCCACGCGAAGTTGCTTTGGAAGACCCGCCGTGAAGAGTTGCAGCTGATGGTGTGGGTGCAAAGCCTTTGTTTGGTATAATAACTCCAGGAATTGATCAACGTACTCTTGGACTGCACTGGGAAAAGGTAGCTGAGCCAGAGCTCTGAGTGGGTTGCTGTGGAGAGGTGGTCCAAATCGTAGATCGCACAACTCCTTGAAACACGGCCATGTCGGTTGCCCAGAATCACGTTCCAATTGAAAGTACCAATATTGAGCAATCCCCCATCCGCTGCCCGCGAAAAAATTGTTCACACCGATTGATCCAAACTAGAGGATCATCCTTGCCATCATACACGAGGAATTCCAACCGATGCTATCGTGGTGCCCCATAAGAGGAGTTGCTTGTGGGCGGCTGATAACCGCTGTGCGGAATCAGCATGGGTTGATGTATGGCGGCAGATGGCATGACCGGTATTTGCAGTGGCCTTGTGGAGGATTGTCCCAAGTGTATTAACGGAGCCTGCTATTGTGATCCTTATGGAGGTTGCAGGAGCCTGGGCAACCCTGTTGCGGGTTTGCTTTTCGACTGCCGTGAGTCAGGTAGCAACATCACCCAACTGCTGGTTCATGCCGTCAATGCGAACTGTCAGCATCTGGAGGGATTTGAGGAGTTGCGCCATTGTGACTTCCTCTGTTTCTTCCGATGTCGACATGGTGTCCACCGCTATTGCCTCTGATACCAGATTGGTACGACCCAGGGATCTCAAGGAGTAGCTGTGAGCCACTGGTGGTCTTGGCCGAGCGGCTCTACTCCCAGGAGCCGTAGCGGCGGGCGTGACGACAAGCAGGAGACGGGAACAGGAAGAACAGGATCTGGGAAGAAGACTTTTATTTCATTGCTTGCCCATACACGAGGAATGCTCCCCTTTATATATCCCTCATCTTTTCCGTAACTAAGGTAATCTATCTCTTATTTAAAGTAAGTATCTATCCTTGGCTAATATAACTAGAAGATAGGAAGTAGAGTTATACTAGGACTCGGCTTCCAGCCGACTTGTATTCATGTTTGTTCCGGTAGCTGGGTCTCTTTCCGAGTGCTGCGTCTCTGATAAGGGATTCCCCACATGACATAGACATGGTGCATCGTCTTACTTTCTTGTCCCATTTCAATTTTTCATGTACTGACAGTGCGCCTGCCTTTTCATTTAACTTCATTTACACTTTCAGTTGTTTCATACACTCCTCCCTTCTGTGTAGATATATGGAGATTTTATTCTCATAAGTGGTGATACGATCAGCAATATGAGCTTAGAAGATGCTCTCCAGGAACATGAGGACCGAAGGAAAAAGGGTCCGCTTGCTGTTATGACTATGATTATAAAGCATTCAAAACCTTCAATCCTGACACACCAAACATGGCTAGGTAATGATGAATTTGTTATGGCGATAGATCCTGAGACAACGAAGATACTTTGTTACGAGGACAGGGCAGATAGCTCACAGCTTTATCTGACAATTGATAAGGATATACTGGCCAATAGTCCTTCTCTCCAGTTGCATAATAACATGGAGGTTTGCTTTTAGACTTAATAATTCAACAAGGCAGTTCTATTTTTTCTAACCTCTGTTTGTGCTATGTTCTTTCAAGATCATCCATCGTATTCTTCAATACTCCCTCCAGTCACAAATACATATTTTGGACATAGGTGCAGTCAAACTTTTGAGACTGACTATCAATATTTTTTTCAATATTTAAACTGGATACATGAAAATCACGTGTAGATTTGTCTTAAAAAGTACTTTCATAATATCATAATTTTATTGGGTTTTATAAATATATTACAGTAGAAATTAGTGATCAAAGTTATATTTTGAAGGCCATGTCGATGTCTAAAACGATATGTATTTGTGACCGGAGGGAGTACTTCATATCTGTCTTGTTTTACTGATCTTTTTTTTTTAAACTTTTTTCAGGCAGGACTGCTATATTGATATTTGCTCGCCAGAAGTCCTTAGTCTTTTTACCGATAACTTTGACTATCAACATCTTCGGCGACATTTCGTGAAGGGTTTACTGGTTGATGATGTAAGTGCTTTCACCACTGTTTGACCTCAGTAAGACAAGAAAATATGCTGTTTGTTCTTAGTGCAGTATCATGTGTGCCGCCCCTCTTATATCTCTTTTTGTAACAAACGAACTGCCTTGCCGATCCTTTCAGATTATGGGGTGCAAAATTTATACTCATGAAATACACTCAAGCTATCCCATAAGAATAGATAATTTCAGGAGCTACGATACAGTGAGCAAAGATATAAGTCAAAGGTGGACGTACCCTATGGTGCCTGATGTGCTATACTTTGCTAACTGCCTAGAAATGAAACTTCACCGGCAGGAAATCTACAAGGCATCAGGTATACGGAATGAAAAGAGAATTCCACAATATTTTTGTTTCTGGACCCTTGATTTGCAGTTGTTCCTTGATTCATTCTTCAACAAAAGTAAAATGTTAAAAAATCTAGATGAACTTATCAAATCAAATTGTTTGATTTAAAATGAATAAATGGTTTTCCCTTTTGCATATTTATGTTGATACTTTAAAATGTTGCTATGTTCTGTATCATTAATATTACATGGGCTGTTGTTAAACTGTGATTTTATTTATTGGGCATGGTTTTACCAATAATTTAGGACTATATGGATCTTCCCCTACTCTTCTAGTAAATTAAAGGAATAAGTTTACTTTACCCCCTGAACTATGGTGTTGGTCTAAGTTTCAACCTCTAACTACGAAACTGGGTATCCAACATCCCCAACTATCAAACCGTCTACTTTACCCTTGGACCTAAACCATGGTGGTTTCATTTGATATGGCGTCTACTCAACAAATACGTAAGCATATTTTCGATGATATGGCAGGCACTTAGCAAATAAAACCAAAAAAGTATTTACGGACGCACATATCATCCTCTCATCTACTTTCTTCTTCATCCCCTTCTCACTCATCTCTCTCTCTCTCTCTCCCCTCTCACGCTCTGCTGCTTCCGCTTCTGGCTTGGCTTTGGCATTTGATTATATAGTTATTTGTTCCTGTTATTCTGAGAGCTCTGCTAGAATTTGGCTTACCTGTCCAGTGACACGTGTCTTGAAATCTGTGGAACAGAGCAGTAATTAAGAGGATAAATGAACTTTTCTTTAATGTTTAGAGTCAATGCAGGTCATTTTATCATCTATTTTGAGCATATGCATTTGTAACTGAAGGTATCATCTGTAACTGTTTGACCTGAGGATACGTTGATCCGCATAATGTGCATACGGTATGGTGGTTGTGGTGATCCCGATTCCAATTTTCTGTGTTGCTGTATGATGACTCTTGGAAGGGCCTCATTTGCAATTGTAAACTTTTAGACCTGTTTGAGACGTAGAATCTCCACAGGAAATTTGAGGAAAGGAAACATGCAGTCTGACTGGATGTTTCCTTCCCTACGAAATTCCTGTCTTAATTCATGACTTAATTGGGCTGTTTTTTTTTACCTTCGATACTTGACGTGGGCTAAATAAACTTTCTGTGCTTCTGTAGATGGAAATATTATTGAAGTTTGAGGAAATGTGTCAAGAGACAACAAAAGAATTTTCTTTGATGTTTTCAAAGGTAAAAAGCTTTTCATTATAGACAAGTTTCATTACATTTATATGTTTATAGACCACGTACCGTAATGTATAGTTTAGTTTGCACTTGTGGGTAATGTACATTGTACTTGGAAATTGATTATCTTTGTGATTTTTTTGGTTTTGGTAATCTGCTATTGAACACAGATATTGCCTTACCTCTATGATAAGGATGTCGTAAGTGAAGATGCAATTTTGAGATGGGCAGAAGAGAAAGAAAATGCTGATGAGTCTGATAAAGTTTTCGTTAAACAATCTGAGGCTTTTATTCAGGTGTGTACCTGTACTAAAATTGAGTTGCCCTGTTTTTTTTTTTTTTGTGCACAGGATTTACAGATACAGTAGAAGTTATTGAGTTTTCATTTAACATATCTTCACTGCTGATATCTGTCGATCTATTGCTTTTGTTGTTTTCCCAACTCAAATCTGCCATCCTGGGAAAAGAGTTAAACCGTGGTTCTTAAACACTTGACACCGTACTGGCAATTTCTATAAATTTAGCTCATTGTGTTCATGTAATATCTCCTGACATGGTGGCAGACATTACCAAAACGCAAACATTAGCAAACGACTTTCTCCAAATCAATTTCCTAGGAGATTGCCACCTGTCTTGATGCAAGTATGCTAATATTTTTTTCCTAATTCCTTACCTACTCAGTCGCTTAAAGAAGCTGAAGCTGAAGATGAAGAAGAGGAGTAGAATTGGAAGTCATACTTGCATTCTTTCGCACACTTGGAGGAATGCTGTGTTATCCAAGTTTGAGTGGTCTCCTGGTGAGTTTGCAACCGCCAAGTTTTGGAAACTCGAAATTGTTTGTATATTACTTAATGACATTTTTGTTCCTAACCAATTGGGGAAAAAGGGAGCAGCATTGCCTGCGAGCCATGGGTTAAGCGACTGCAGTGTAGGTATCCTACATTCGTTTTCATGTTAGCTTCGTTGATGCTTCCAAGCAATTTTTTTTGATGCATTTGTTTAACTGTCCGTCTGTTTCTTTGCACGCAGACTTGCACAAATCTTTAATAAAAGCTTAGTTTGATATGGCTCCTTTCCTGCTCTTCTTTCTGCTGAGAGATGTAGTGGGGAAGAAAGCAATGGAGGCGTCTTGCCCTAAAGGCGCCAACGGATCATGTGGGTTGCGTAGATCCGGCACTAACGTTACCTCAAAAGGGGCAAGGTTTGTTTAAAGGGCGTTCTTTTCCCTGCCAATCCTTTTAATTTTCTTCGCCGGGATCCCTAAAAGCCTCTTCTGCTTTGTGCAACGACAGAACATGAGGCAGCAAAATCAAAGGTCGACTGAGAGTAAAAAAACCAAAACGTCCTTGGGGCCAAAAGAGGAAAAGGCTGTAGGAATGGGCAGGGCCGCGCTAAGCAACCTCTCTGGCCCTCTCTTCTTCCGCATGTGAAGTTCTATTTTATACGATTTGTGTTTTTTTCCCGTATACGGACTGATTGGGCACGCTGGATGTGTATTGTTTAATGTTTCAGACGTTGTTACTTTGGCCGTAAGGAACTTCCGATAATGCCGTCTTTGTTAGGCTCATTTTATCACCTAACCTAATATATATAGTTTGACTACCTTGTTTATTCACGGTGACCGTCTGCCTGATGTTTTCGAGATTGTTGACGAATGAACACTCTCTTTTCCTGGGTAGAACTGGATACCAAATTACAGTTTGGAGGTTTGGTCTCTGGAGCAGAAAGTAGCCATTCCAGAAGATGTGTATGGTACCGACCCGCTGTCGCTCTGGAGGAACACCACCATAATGGTTGTGAGATCGAGAAAGATTGATCATTGATGTGAGATATGATGCATTTGGTTTGCGCGTTTGCCCTGCAGATTGTGTTCATCAAATCCTCTATGTTGGTTTTGGCTTTTGGTTTTTAGCTTATCTGAAGTTAAAAAGCCAAACGTCGAAATATGGTGTTATTTTGAAGCAGGTTCTTTTAAACGGCTTCTCGAGTCTACAACCGCATGCGTTATCCGTCTCTGTTATCTGTTGTCATGTTATAAAACATAGCCATTAGCCATAGCTTACAAGAACACACATATCTGATAGCTGCAGCTTGAAAGATACCTGATGCTGCAGCTAGCACAGCAGTACATCTGCATCGCCTGTGCATCGTCTCAGATATGGTGCTGTCCGATGCTCAGTTGGATGGCGAATAAACGGAACAAGACTACAGGATAAGAAGCTAAGCAAACCAGACGGTTAATTAGCACGTGCCAGCAGCAGCGGAGCGTGCCTGCTGTGCTCGCTGCGGGAAAGAAGGGAAAAGGAGCGTTAAAACGTAAATGCGACCTCCTTTTCTCTTGTTTGCGTGGTCCGAATCCGAGTCCGAGTCAGCGCAGCGCGGCGAAGGGAAGCTCCGAGCCGAGCCGAGCCAACGGCGCGCTGCTCATGAGACTTAGCCCTTAAGCTTCTCCCGATCGATCGCCCCCTTCCCGCTCCCTGCCCACCCGCCCTTATAAGAAGGCGGCCGCCACCTCCCGATTTATCAACGTGGATCACGTCACCGCACCATCAACACGTACTTGCTAGTCCTGCAAATTGACCAGACGTAGTACGAGAGATCGATCGAGATATACATCAAGATGGATTTGGCGGCGGCGGCGGCGGCGGCGATCTACCGACTGCCGGAGGAGTGCGTGGCGTACGCCATCTCAATGACGTCGCCGGGGGACGCCTGCCGCTCGTCCGCCGTGTCGCCGGCCTTCTTGGCCGCCGCCGACTCCGACGCCGTCTGGGACCGCTTCCTGCCGCCCGACCACGCCGCCATCCTCGCCCGCGCCGACGAGCCCCTCTACTGCTCGTCCAAGAAGGACCTCTTCTCGCGCCTCTGCGACCGCCCCGTCCTCCTCGACGGCGCCACCATGGTACGTACGCACGTATATGTGTACTACCTAACACAACTGACCGATACATACTTTGGTATTTTTTTTTACTTCCTTGACATTTTTTTTGCCGAAGCTACGATTATACAACCACTCCTAAAAACTCATTTATAACGCCGGAGTTTTTGCTAGGGGGAATTGATTAGCAATTACTTAATTAAGATATCTACAAGAAGCTCATTGATTAATTGTTTAATTTGCGCGTAGAGCTTTGGGTTGGAGAGGCGGAGCGGCGCGAAATGTTTGATGCTGTCGGCGAGGGCGCTCAGCATTGCGTGGGCAGACGATCCTTCCTGCTGGAGATGGACGGCTAATCTTCCCGGATCAAGGTACGCACGCCCGCACCATTTACTATATGGAAAGAGCTAAACAGCCCTGAGTGTTTTTTTTTTGACTCGAAGCACTCAGATTTTTCTCCCATATATACATCTTCTAAAAAAATATAAGTGCTTCAACCACAAAAAACATTTGAATCCCTCTTCTCCCATGTATGCACCCCTCAAAAAAAACTGGAGAAATGCTAATGAGCACTTGTATTTTTTGGAGTTAGAAACACTCAGATTTTGAGACGTTGGATCTTTATATAACGGATCTCCATATCTCCCCTTCCAAAAAACGAATCTGGGGCGTTGGATCTCTATATAATGGATCCCATATCCCACTTCCTTAAAAAATATGAGTGCTCTGAATTTGAGACGTTGAATGGTGATCAAACGTTGAAAAATCTGAGTACTTCTAATCCTAAAAAACACTGAGTATTCTCTAGACATCTCTAAAAATCTGAGTGTTCCGAATCACAAAAAATAATCTAGTGCCCTCTAGACACCACCTTACTATATATCTCGCAATTATTTACTAGCAAATAAATATAATATACATAGAACAAATGCTAGCTTCTTGCGTTGACTCAGCATCAAGCGTACGTATGTGTGTTTTTTTTGACCGAATAAAAAATGAAACAAGTCTTCGCATGCACTGCTCCGAGTGCCCTCATGTATTCTAGTTCTAGTCTTACACGGCATCGTACTCCTACGAAGCGCTACTGTTCGCACGTAGCTACTAGATAACTAGATATGCACGCTCTCATGGAGAGCTGGTAAGAATTGCACGTACTCACGTACGTACATGTCAGCTTGCATGCACGCCCTCCGGTTCATGCATGCATGCCATGCACGTACGTGTAAGGCCCAACAAGCATGCAAGAGCAAGACACGTTCACCGCAGCTAGCTAGCTGCGTCGGCAAGAACAGGATATATATATATCTTACCGCATGCACGGGTTAGTTCTAACGATTGACGAGCTAGCTAGACTCAAAACTTGATTAACAATCTTACTGTTCATTCATGTGCACATGTTATTGATCTATATATCCTTCTCATGCATGCATATGTGTCTGCAGGTTTCCTGAGGCCGCCGAGCTTGTCGACGTGTGCTGGCTGGAGATCACCGGCAAGCTCCAGCTCTCCCTGCTCTCTCCCCGGACGACCTACGCCTCCTACCTCGTCTTCGCCATTGCCGACGACTCGTACGGCCTCGAGTGCAACATCGGCATCCTGCCCCCCAAGGCCACGGTCACCGTCGTATCCGGGAACAGGCCGGCGGCGATGGAACACACCATCTGCCTGCAGCACATGCAGGGGGAGGAGGAGACGACGATGCACCGACGGAAGCAGGAGTACGTGCGCCTCCGGAAGGACTACGGCCGGAAGGTGACGAGAGAGGCCGACATGGATATCAGGTGCCCGCGGCGGAGAGGGGACGGGTGGGCGGAGGTCGAGATGGGCGAGTTCGCCGTGGCGGGGGGCGACGCCGGAGAGGAGGCCGGGGTGGTGGAGGTGAGCCTCAAGGACGTGGAGTCCCGGCGATGGAAGAGGGGGCTCATCGTGCAAGGCGTCGAGATAAGGCCCAAGTACACTAGCTAACCAATTAACTGATTGTTATTGGAAGAAGAAAAAAAGTGCGGGCTTTGGAGCAAAAGTACGTACGTATCTACTATCACCGGCGATTAATTAGGTCAAGACAGGAACAGCTGAAACTGAAGTTCCTCGATACGCAGTGCTACTTTTAAAATGAGCGTCAGTACGGACAGATTACTACTACATGCAAAATTGAATTGCAGAGGCATATATGCGTCCCCGAAGCGTAACATTTAGGGTATTTTCACTGGATACACACCTACATATAAGTGTGCATGTGGCACTATATGGCCGATGCATATACAAGGAAGTGTCTATATAACATTGGTATTTTTTTTAGCTAAAATTAGTCAATTTTTTTTTGTTATGTATACAACATTTTTCGTACATGTTTACAATATTTTTCGTTCATGCATGCAATATTTCACCAGGTTTACAATATTTTTCCAACGACTGCAACATTTTTTCCGTCAGGAAATATTGCAGACATGATGAAATATTGCATACATGGACGAAAAATGTTACAAACATGAACGAAAAATATTGCATACATAACAAAAAAAAATTGACTGATTTTGGATTAAATAATCAATCGCATGTGCTATAGCACTTCCGCATATATAATTAAGATGGACGAAGTGCACAATGCATGGCTTATAGACTGTTGCACGTGGATAAGTGTTGATGGGGCCAATGCATGCTCTTCGATTCGATCAGCAGGTTGATCGAGGCGTTAGTTGATCTCTTGCTGTTTCTCTTGACGTGATGCTTAGGGCGACGCAAGTGATCCATGCATGTATGCGCTGCTTAATTATCTTGTACGGGGTAGATTGGAAGGAAGGACTTGGAGATTAGGCCTATGAAACAATTTGTTGCAATATTTACGGAACGGAACGGATCGAATTGGGCTGCGCCGGGAATCGTGACCGCCATGCAATGCAACTCGATCGGCAGCTGAGCCCGATCGAGCTCCCTCCCATAAAACGAGATTCCCCTCCCAGCTTCTCTCTCACATCGCAACAACGTCCCAATCGCATGGAGACGGCGGCCGCCTGCGAACCCAACCCGTCCAAGACAAAAGCCGCCGAGAGGGACAGAGAGGCGCGAGGAGCGGATGGGGAATCCATGGAGACGGGGGGCTCCTGCGAGATCGCGCGCCTACCGGAGGAGCTCCTCTCGGCCGCGATCTCCGGCACAGCGCCGCGGGACGCCTGCGAGCGGCCGCGGTCTCCCCGGCCTTCCGCGCCGCCGCCGACTCCGACGCCGTCTGGTCCACCTTCATCCCCCGGGACATGCCGCCGCTCGCCGACGGCGAGATCTCCCCCGCGCCGCCGTCCAAGAAGGGGCTGTTCCTCCGCCTCTCCGACCACCCCGTCCTCCTCGCGGACACACTCATGGTACGTACAGACCGCGGCCCCCGTCCAAAAGCCAAAAGGGTCATCCTTTTCCTCATCTCGATTGATGGCCTAATCGGCTGCTGTGTGCTACTATGTGCAGAGCTTGTGGTTGGACAGGGAGACGGGCGCCAAGTGCTACATGCTGTCGGCGAGGGCGCTGAATATTGCGTGGGGCGATACGCCGCAGTACTGGCGCTGGATCCCCCTCGCCGATTCTAGGTTCGTTCGCTCTTTCCAATTCGGATGCAAATTATACGAATGATATTTTAGCTTGTGTCGTTGAATTGCAATTGATGGTTGATAGTTGCAATTTTCAAGTTTCAAGAATATTTGGTGGAAATTACCCTCTGAATTTGAACCCAGAATAGGGATTTTGGCTTGGCTCCAGCTAGTGTTTTACATGGCCTTTGCAATCTCTGGTTTTGTCAACTAAATGGAACATACAAAGGACACTTGACATGAACAACATAACTCTGTGATGTACGGTACCTTGTTCACAATGCATGCAGTTCTTAGAATTCTGTAGACTGTAGAGAGCTCTTGTTCTAGCCACAACCATATGGAGCTACACAAACATAGTTACGAAAAACTTGTCAATGCTAAGTTATGGAATTTAGTTAATAGTGTTGGATGGTTTTCTGCAAACTATTTAGTTTGTGCTGTTGAATGCTGTTGCGTTGTACAATCCAACTTTAATAATATGTGAAACAGGCAAGTGTAAGTGGTGGTTTAGGTTTCCATTCTCGTTTCTTAAATCTAAGTACACAGTTCCTTTGCCGTCTTGCGTATTCTTAAAAACTGCTTTTTCTTTTGGGTTTATGACTTCTCTCAAACAAACAAACAAATATGACAGTTTTTCACTTCATTCGATTCATTCACACAAATGCTCGCGCTATGACCAAAAACTATAAGCCGCAGTCATAAATCATAAGCCACCACCGGAAAAAACCCATCCAAAGCTTGGTTAATGCCAAATAAGTTAGTCCTTGTGTTGGTAACCTTGTGCGAATCTTTGGGAGGTGAGTGAAAAGCACAAAATTTAAAGCATATTGTGCATAAACTAGGTACTCTTGTGTTGATTGCTCTGTTGCCTTCTTACAAATTTTAGTTAACCCTGTATGGAACTCCGGCACGTTTGTTGGTTGGAAATCCGTGGCAAGATACATAGCAAGATGCTCACGCAAAACTCAAATTATGCTGCTTACATCGTGTTCAAGACAACTTATGATTCCTACGGGCTGGATTTTCAAGAGACGTCAGTCAGCCTTGGATCAGGAACCAAATCAACTCGCCAAGTCTGCCTCCACGGATGTGCCAGTGAGGATGAAGATGACTCCGATGAGATGCGGTTCATGCGGCCAAGCTTGAGGCATGACGGTTGGATGGAGTTGGAGATGGGTGAGTTCTGCAACGAGGATGGTGAAGACGGTGAGGTGTGCATCAGCCTCATGAAGACGGAAGGAGGTTTGAAGAAAGGCCTTATCGTGCAGGGCATTGAGATTAGACCTAGTAAGAAATAATGTCGAGGTGCTTCTAGGATTAAAAACCGAGTTTCGTAGTTATTTTTAAAGCAGTTTGGATTGTATCAAAAGAGGCCAAAGGTCAAGTCATTTAGGCCGACGGCTTCTGGCTTTTAGATGCTAAAATCTGTTTGAAACGTGTTAAATTTTTAATATGGCTATTTTTCTTTTTCTTTTTTTCTTTATATTAAGAAGCTGTTTAAAATTTTAAAAATTATGTAAGAACGGAGTACATAATTTTTTATTTAAGAAGCTGTTTACAAAATTTATCTAAAAAAATCGTTTTACTTATTTTGACTTTTACGAGACTAAAATTCGAAAAGAACACGATAAAATTATCAGCAGCCAGCGTCATCACTCTAAGAGCATGTACAATGCAGGCTCTTAAAGAGATGTTTAGCAATGAAAAACTGATTTTTTTGCCACATAGGATAAATAAGCATCGGTGCTTAGTAGGTGCTTATGTGTGTATGTGTATACTATATCTATTAATAGATAATATAGCATCTAAGCACCTACGGAAAAGATGTTTGCATTGGAGGAAATAACTTTTTGCATAGATACTTGATGATGTAACTATATTCTCTCTCTTTAAGCATTCATATATAAGCATCTTACATTGTACATACCCTGATCTCAATTCTCAAGACGCCCAATGAACGCGAACGCTGCAGTAACTCTCTCGCGCCGCCACCACACGCATCACACCGAGACGGCAACGACGCTGCAGCACGACATCTGCATCTCACCATCATCCAGGCATCCACCGACAGGACGCCCTCTCCCGGCCCCACGTGTCAGCCCCTTCAACCCGCAGAATTTCCTTCCATCGTTGATTGATTTGAATCCAACGTTTCGTTCGCCTCAAATGCATCGTGTCACATCCAATCGCATGGCATGGCATTGGCGTCGAGTAGGGGTGAAAAATATATAAGAATTATTTGTGCTATCCGGTTGATGTATTTGATTTTATCTAATTAATAATTTCTCATCTCTTTATTTTCAAATTTCCCATAACAATTTTGCCACCCAAAATTTATTTTATCCAAGATATTCATATTTTTAATTTAATATGAATTCATGTTCAAATTTGTATTAGTTGTAGCATTCGATTTGTATTGGACTCGTGTTTCCCCTTCCACCACTACTGCTCTACATCTAAGTGCTTCTTGTTTTAGGGGGCTACAAGCTTATTCATATTGATTTCCGCTTTTATCTTTTGGTTTCTGTTTACAGTCAGAAGCTAATATGATTATCTCGTTTTTCGAAGCAGCCTTTTCATTTCTTTTGCTTTGGAGATAAAACAGTCACAGATGCATCATGCTCCTTTTACTCTCGTCTCATATACGCATTCCTCATTTACTTTCCTCATCATTCACCTGCCTTTTTAAAAGCCAATATTATTTATTTTCAACTAAAAGACACTAATCGTAGCAAAATAAAAACATTAGCTGCTCTCAATATCAGTGGCGGCCCTAGAAATGAAGCAAGAGCAGGGGGCTAACTTATGACAGAATTAAAACATCACTAGATTACAAGTAAACTACATCATAGCAAAAGTACATAAGCACTGGCATAACATGAGCTAAGCAACTTAGCATTAAGTAAGCAATTCAAAAGGATACCGATGATGCACTGAGTAATCACAATGAGCTGACCTCAACTTATCAAAAGGACCAAAATGCCTTTTAAAATCCAAGGGTACTGTATTGGAAGGCAATGAGACACTGGGAATTCTTGTTAATTCGTTGTCTTGCCATAGAGAACATATGGATATAATTAGATTAAACAAAAATCAAAGCGAAATAAAATAAAACACTGAACATTAGCTCAATGGCTAAGAACACAAATGTGTCACTCTATCGTCATCCATCTTATTTTCACTTACTGGAGGATGACCATTGACCAAGGACATTGAACTAAGCCATGAATGGCTAATACTCCATCCACCCAGTCCACCATAGTATCATTGCAGGACTGTTCTTTTTTACTACGGTTTATGACTTTTAGTTGTTGTTTTTGGCTTTTGGACTGTTCGTATGAGAGATTACAAAGTAACTGAAACTCACGTGCGGTTTTTGCTGATATAAATGAAGTCGATATAGTATGTAATACAATTAACTAACAGACCTCATCTTGAAAAGACACACCATTTAAAAGCTAGTTACTATAGAAAAGCTAAAAGCTGAAAAAGAATTGACCTTGCATTTTACTATCTAAGGACCAATTTAAACCCCAAGATAACCAGTAGTTCTCTAACATCTAGCAACATTTGCAAAAATGAACAAACGACATGCATCATTTTGTGAGTGGCGATAACAAACAAAGAAATTGTTAGAAATAATCTTGATTTCAAGTTCAAGATGTAGTAGAGTCCGTCTCCGTGTCTAACTCAAGTTGAAATTGTGTCTAACTTGAAGTCCAAATATGTATGCTAGTAGTCCAAATATGTATGCTAGTAGGAGATTATCAGGCTATATATTGAAGAGGTTGTAGCCAGTTTTGTAAGAAAAGTAAGAAAAGAAAAAGGAAAAAGGGAGCAAGCAAGAGAATAGAGAAATTCAGAAATTTTCTGTGTTCTTTTAGTTTATTTACGATGTGTGCGTTTTCTCCTAGAACAAAGCTAACAGAAATCTTCACGAAAGTATTTAGACAAAGACATGCCAAGCAGTCAGGACGCACATATACACGGTTCAAATTTTTTTGATCCAGCCCTGGAAACACTTTATCCACAAATAAAGACCAACACCACCCAGCCCTCACCCAGAAGCATTGAAGCAGATTGCTCTACTCAGATGGGTAGCATGGACGTCCCTCATAATATGTATTTCCAATTCCAAATCGGTCAACCTACACAAGTACCACAACCATGATCACTTTGGCCTCAGATGCTATGAACTGTCACACTATCCATATCTTCCATTGCAAAGGTATCAAGCATCGAGCAAGCAAGCAACAGAAAATAAAAACACTCCGCTCATCCTTTGCGTCTTATAGAACTAGAGTTAATTATTTCTGCTACCTTAGCGTCGGGAAAGCGGCAGAGTCAGAGGGCTGCAACCGGGAGCCCAGATCCCGAAGGCCGGGGGCGGAGGGCGACGACCAGGAGCCTAAAGGGTGGAGACGGAGGCCGGATCCCGGAGGCTGGAGGCTGGAGGGGCAGAGGACTGAGGCGGTGAGACCGGAGTCGGCAGCCGAGACCCGGAGCAGGGGCGAACCGTTAGAGCCGAAGTTCCGACAGGCTGGCGGCGGTGGAATCGGTCAGGGGCGGCGGGGCGCGACACGGGCTGGGATTGGGAGGAGGCACACGAGGGTCTGGGGCTGTGTCTGGTAAGGAGGCTGCCACCTGTTTTAGATGGTTTGGACCTGATAAACAGTACCAGCCCATAGAGATTAATGAAATAGGACCTGAACCATAGCCCCTAGTCCGAGCCCTAGGTCCACCCTGCCCAATATAACACTCACGTCCATTGCTTAGTAGCTAAGCCTTTGCGCCCAATGTAACACCCACGATCCGGGGCCGATATCATTCCCACCTAAGTATTCCTACAGTCACCAACAGTATTCTTTTTTCGTTTCCAAGAAAATCCAACGGCTGGCAGCGGACGAATCGATGGAGACGGCGGACGCCTGCGAGATCGCGCGCCTACCGGAGGAGCTCCTCTCGGCCGCGATCTCCGGCACAGCGCCGCGGGACGCCTGCCGAGCCGCCGCGGTCTCCCCGGCCTTCCGCGCCGCCGCCGACTCCGACGCCGTCTGGTCCACCTTCATCCCCCGGGACATGCCGCCGCTCGCCGACGGCGAGATCTCCCCCGCGCCGCCGTCCAAGAAGGGGCTGTTCCTCCGCCTCTCCGACCACCCCGTCCTCCTCGCGGACAGACTCATGGTACGTACGAACCGCGGACCCCCGTCCAAAAGCCAAAAGGGTCATCCTTTTCCTCATCCCGATTGATGGCCTAATCGGTTGCTGTGTGCTACTATGTGCAGAGCTTGTGGTTGGACAGGGAGACGGGCGCCAAGTGCTACATGCTGTCGGCGAGGGCGCTGAATATTGCGTGGGGCGATACGCCGCAGTACTGGCGCTGGATCCCCCTCGCCGATTCTAGGTTCGTTCGATCTTTCCAATTCAGATGCAAATTATACGAATGATGTTTTAGCTTGTGTCGTTGAATTGCAATTGATGGTTGATAGTTACAACTTTCAAGTATATTTAGTGGAAATTACCCTCTGAATTATAACCCAGAATAGGGGTTTTTGGCGTGGCTCGATCCAGCTAGTGTTTTACATGGCCTTTGCAATCTCTGGTTTTGTCAACTAAATGGAACATACAAAGGACACTTGACATGAACAACATAACTCTGTGATGTACGGTACCTTGTTCACAATGCATGCAGTTCTTAGAATTCTGTAGACTATACAGAGCTCTTGTTCTAGCCACAACCATATGGAGCTACACAAACATAGTTACGAAAAACTTGTCAATGCTAAGTTATGGAATTTAGTTAATAGTGTTGGATGGTTTTCTGCAAATTATTTAGTTTGTGCTGTTGAATGCTGTTACGTTGTACAATCCAACTTTAGTTAGTCATAAATCATAAACCGCTACCGGAAAGAACCCATCCAAAGCTTGGTTAATGCCAAATAAGTTAGTCCTTGTGCTGGTAACCTTGTGCGAATTTTTGGGAGGTGAGTGAAAAGCACAAAATTTAAAGCATATTGTGCATAAACTAGGTACTCTTGTGTTGATTGCTCTGTTGCCTTCTTACAATTTTTAGTTAACCCTGTGTGTGCGTGCGACAGGTTCTCAGAAGGTGCTGAACTCCTGCGCGTTTGGTGGTTGGAAATCCGTGGCAAGATACATAGCAAGATGCTCACGCAAAACTCAAATTATGCTGCTTACATCGTGTTCAAGATTACTAATGATTCCTACGGGCTGGATTTTCAAAAGACATCAGTCATCCTTGGAGGAAGCAAATCAACTTGCCAAGTCTGCCTCCACGGATATGACAGTGAGGATGAAGATGACTCCGATGAGATGGAGGTGCCTCAGCGTTATTTTCCTTTGATGCCGTTCATACGGCCAAGCTTGAGGACGAGAAGCCGTCATGCAATTCCTCAGAATGTGCTGCTCCCTCGGAAGAGGCATGACGGTTGGATGGAGTTGGAGATGGGTGAGTTCTGCAACGAGGATGGTGAAGACGGTGAGGTGTGCATCAGCCTCATGGAGACGGAAGGAGGTTTGAAGAAAGGCCTTATCGTGCAGGGCATTGAGATTAGACCTAGTAAGAAATAATGTCAGAATATCATAGGCGGAGTAAGCGGAGAGCAGGTAGAGCCAGAATATCATAAGCGGAGTCTCCAATTCTCAGCTTGAGCAGCGAAAGGCGGATGGTGGAAACAACACATGAAATTAATAGAACAGCACAGTACAGTCTAGAAATTATACCTCTTTGGTTTTGTCATTTACAGATTCAGCATTACAGTACGGTTCTACCAACATGATGCATTTTGTACTCTCAATAACAAACTAATACACCTTGAACTAACTCAATTTTGTTTCCTATGCCACTCAGATGGTTTTACACAGACATCGCCATTTGCTAAGTAATACTGAGCAAATTCTATCTGAACCAGGCAATTCATTTAGTTATGTAAATTGATCATATCACAGTTTGCTGTACTGACCGAAATTTGGTCAAATAGCTTGTATGCTAATCACACCAAACAGAGGATCTTAACCTCACTGACGCTTTTGAGCTTTCGATCGAGATGAATCCTTCCTCATCGTCCAAAATGCTACGCGGTATCGATTCTGCAACTCAACTACAGTGTAAATATAAGATGGCTGGTAAAATGCACAATAAATTGGTGGGATTGAAATGTCAACTAACAGTCTTCGCTATAGCTGTAATCCCAAGTATTCCAAGCTGGGAGCTTCGAAAAATGAGAAGTTTTATTAACCTTGGGACACCCAACCACTGAGTATTCGAATCACAAGAACAAATGAATCTGCGCAACTCCTGACATGCCTACTGAATGTATTCTATCTAATAGGATACGAGTCTACAAGGAATGAGGGACAGGTGGACATCTAAAAGTCCAAATGGCTAACATTCCAATTGAGGCAAGCAGGATTGTACTTAACCACCTTAAACTTCCAATATGAAATTACAAATGTTTGCCATAAATTCAATCACCACCAAGCTATTAGGAGATACTCCATTCGAAGAACAAATTTAGTCAAGCGCCCTAAAAATAATAGGTTATCCATGAATACAATAATACCCCAAACAAATTAAGTGCATAAACCCCTCACTTCCATCGCAAAGCCATAATGGCAAGCAACCCTTTCCACATCTTCCAAACTTAGTTCATTAGACATATCCTGAGTTCAAGGAGATAAATTAGGTCCATTGAAAAATGATGACATGTTCAATTAGTGTAAATAAAGGAAGTCAACTAATTACATCATCTGGCCCATAGGAATCGATCAGCAAAGTGCTACAGAAGTGGTCTGAAGTTTATCTAGACCTGTTGATTGAAATTGAGACAATTAATTACGACAAATGAGAGGAAGAGCAGGTATAACAACAGTAAAGAAATAATATGTTGAAAGATCATCAGGAGGTGGTAAGTAGTCGATATGGCAAGTTCGCATGTTCATGATTTTACGTAGTAGCACAAAAAAACAAAGGTTTATTCTAACATAATTTCATGAATGAAAAAGTTTTTTCTTTAATATGGAACTTCACGACAAGGTAGACTATTTCTCGAAACCAAGTGCATGTAACTTGAAACATATGTCACAGAGAACCAGTCAAACGATTATTGACACAAGAACATGAAAAACCTAACCTTCACTAGAAGGGGTTAACGATATGTTAAGGCAAAATAGTATAACAATAGATCAAATCATTACTGCCAGACCTGCAGAACAGTTTAGAGTATAACAAAGTTCAAGTAGCTTCATGATAAAAAATTCTATGGGTTGGCCTAGGTGCAGAACAGAAGAGGCATGACGGTTGGATGGGTGAGTTCTGCAACGAGGAAGGTGAAGACAGTGAGGTGCGCATCAGCCTCATGGAGATTCAGTTCGAAGAAAGGCCTTATCGTGCAGGGCATTGAGATTAGGCCTAGTAGTAAGAAATAAGGCCTAGGTGCTTCTAGGATTTAAAACCGTATACGAAATTGAGGCGAAGGCTCAGTTGTTCATCACAAATCCCGTATACGAACGAGGTTCATCCGAAAGGGTGACCTGGTTCAAGAGGCTGCCGTGTGGCGGGCTGGCCTGGGCTCGGTTTGGTTCGGCTCCAGGCTCATGCGCCACCGTATACCAGCTGGGCGAGCAAAACCGACGTAGATTTATTCGCTCGGCATAGTCGTACAGTAGTGGATAAATCTAGAATTTATTAACGACCTCCGCTTAAGTGTCAAATATATCCGATTGTCATAATCCCGCAAGCAAAGATTCAAAGGGACCTTGTTCTTCTAGAATCACTGCTGTTGTTGGTCTTTGGTCGATTTTTTTAAAAATAATCTCTTTTTTATTTGAAAATCCAAAAATATACCTGCGTTTTAATTTTTTTTTAACACAAGTAGCCTCTAGCTGCGCAACTGTTGAGCGACTGGACTCTCTCGCCTAAGGGCCGAGCGACACGCAGGGCAGTCGCCTAACAGTTGGACGATAGATGCTGTCGCCCAACCGTTCGGTGACAGCATCTCTCACCACTCACTGATCTTCGACCACGTTGTTCACTTCGACTACTCACTAATCTTCGACCACTCACTAATCTTCGACCACGATGTTTAGACTATGATGTTTCGATCACGCTGTTATCTTCGACCATTCACTAACTTTCGACCACGTTGTGTCGATCATGTTGCTTCGATCACGCTAGTCGATCACGTTGGTTCGACCACATACATGTAGGCGACTGCAAACTTGTCGCCCAGTGGTAGAGCTACTGCTTGCCTGTCGCTCGGCCATTGGGCGACAAGGTCCAGACGCCCAACGTTTGGGTGACTGGAGACTATTTCTGTAAAAATTTAAAACGTAGGTATGTTTTTGTATTTTTTAATAAAAAATAAATTATTTTTTTTAAAAAAACTCGTCTTTGGTCATCATTTGCTATTTCTCTTGCCTTTGCATCACTAGTGATGCTCCACAGAATTAGCAGGTAGCTTATGCTACATGAGTGTTTACTTAGGGTGTGTTTGGTTGAGCTGTGGCTTCAAAAAGTCAGCTGTGAGTCAGGTCGTGGAAAAGTCAGTGGGTTGTGGGTCGTGGAAAAGTCAGAAGTCGCTTGGTTCAAACAAGTATAAAACTTACCTCCTATCTCTATTTTCCTTGAAACAACTGTGAAATGACTCTCTATTTTCACCATTTCAAAAGCGAAAGCCAAAAGCCAAAAGCGGTCCAAGGTGCTTTCAAAATCAGATTACCAAAAGTAGTCGCTCGAAAGCGAACTTGGTTTGCACCCCTTTGGTTGGCTTTTGGCTTTTTGGAAGCAAAAGTAGCTCCCAAAAGCTCAACCAAAGGCACCCTTAAGTGTACCTATTGCAATCATATGGCATGTGCTTTGGTTTTTCCTCTTATGTGCTAAGCAATGCACCAATGATGCCGTTTATACGTTGGTTAGCAGGTAAAAGGCTGGTGTTGAGGGATAGTCATGCTTATTTCTTGCTAGTCATGAGCTGGAAATACTATTTTGTGATGAATCTATGTGATGTTGTCAGTTTGGATTGTTCATGTATCGAGAACCTATGGAAGTTTGTGTAGATTTGTTATCAAATGAATGAGCCATTTAGTATTGTTATATATCAATATAAAGCCTAATTTGCCATGCTTGTTTGTTTTATCAGCATTGTTGCAATTTCGGTTGTTATCAAGTTTGTACTTCGTATATTATCTTTAAAAAAGATGTACTTCGTACCAATACCCTTCATGCTTCTGCTGTTTGATGTTCTCAAAGCTCATAGAATTTATTCTAAAAAAAAACTCATGGCATCATTCGACCATTGCAACGGGGCCGTATGTACAAACAATATTCAGACATGACAAATGGACCGATCCATATAATCCACTGGGTCATAGGACCAGACCAGCTTCTACAAATGGACCGATCCATATAATCCACTAGGTCACAAGGGCCAGGCCATCTTCTGCAAATGGGCCGATCCGGACCTGCGCAGAGAGGCTCTGGGCTGCATGGGGCAGGTCCGGACGTGAGACGGCAACGACGCGTGCACGATACATCTGTACATAGCAGGTACCACGGCAAGAGGACTCCTGCGGTTACCAGAGGCGTCTCCTCCCGCACCGTCACGCGTCACGCACTCCAACGCGGGGGATTTCCTCGCATCTCGAGATCTCGCAATCTCCTCCAACCTTTTCGCATCGACCTTATCCTTCGCCTCAAATGCATCCAAGTGCTTCGTGGCTAAGCCTTTGCATTCCACGCCTATATATATCAACAAGCGGATTCCCATTCCCCGCCCACTAACCAACCACTCCCTCCTACCTTCGAGCACAATATTTTTCTTTCCTCCCACAAAAAAAAAAAGATCCAACAGCAGGTAGCGGAGGAATCGATGGAGACGGCGGCCGCCTGCGAGATCGCGCGCCTGCCGGAGGAGCTCCTCTCGGCGGTGATCTCCTGCACCGCGCCGCGCGACGCCTGCCGCGCCTCCGCGGTCTCGCCGGCCTTCCGCGCCGCGGCCGACTCCGACGCCGTCTGGTCCACCTTCCTGCCCCGCGACCTCCCACCGCTCGCCGACGGCGAGCTCTCGCCCGCGCCGCCGTCTAAGAAGGAGCTGTTCCTCCGCCTCTCCGACCGTCTCGTCCTCCTCCCGGACAGACTCATGGTACGTACGGACACCCAAACCTAACTACTCAAAATAAAGGGTGCAGGCTTGGTTTCTCCATTGATCGGCTAATCGGTTGCTGTGTGCTACTGTGTGCAGAGCTTGTGGTTGGACAGGGAGACGGGCGCCAAGTGCTACATGCTGTCGGCGAGGGCGCTGCAGATCACGTGGGGCGATACGCCGCAGTACTGGCGCTGGATCCCCCTCACCGATTCTAGGTTCGTTCGCTCTTTCCAATTCGGATGCAAATTATACGAATAATATTTTATCTTGTGTCGTTGAATTGCAATTGATGGTTGATTTTTTTTTTCCGAAGCAGAGGGGGGAACTCTCCAACTTCTCTTATTAGAAACTGATAGGTTCTACAAAAAAGTAAACGAAACTAAAAGCAGGGTATTTAAAACGATTTCGGCTAGCCTAGATAGCCGAAAGCCTAAATACCCTAAAACCCTACAACTTTTGAACATCACAAAACTACATGGTTATAACCAAACTTTTCCAGCCAACAAGATATAAGCAAACCGGAGCCTAACCCCAGTAAGCAAAACCAGACAACAAATCTACAAGAAGCCATCCAACTCCATCTCTTCCAGAATTTCGCAACATCTTCATCCTTTTGTAAACCTCACAACTCCAGGTCTCCATCCCCTGCTAGCATTAAAGATCTCCGAGGCCACCTGTTCCAGCAGCCTTGCCCCCCCATCGAATTGTTTCTCGCTCGTCCTCTTTTATCTGCAATAAAGCCCAGTGGTTCATCTAGTAACAAGTTAGGTGTATAAAAGATAATGGATCAGACGACATTTTATTCTGAAAGCAAGCTGCATTGCAAGTCTTCCATATGACCCACAAAACAACTGCCACCGCCACAGTAACCAATCTTTTCATTTGTGGAAAACCATTCAACGAAGAGCCCATTAATTGATCCATTGTCCGAGGCATGTAACTAAAACCAAAAACACACTTCACCACATTCCGCACAAACCGTGCCACAGGACAATGCAAAAAGAGGTGATCCATTGTTTCATTTAAACCACAAAAGTGGCATTTATATGATCCTGTCCAACCTCTTCTCTTTATATTTTCTTTGGTCATGGTGCTCTTCTTTACAATTAACCATAGAAACACCTTGATTTTAACAAGAAGTTTGACGTTCTATAAAAATTTATGAGTAAAACCAACTCTCTGTATCCTCAAGGTCTGATAAAAGGACTTCACTGAAAAAACACCATTAGAGGTAAGTTTCCAGTGAATTGTATCTCTTTCATTTCTAAGAACAATCCCAGCACAAATCTTGCTTCAATTGTTCCCACAATCTATCAGTTCCCACCCATAAAGTTCTACGAAAACCAATCTTGTCCCAACCCCCATTCATTACTTCAGCAACAATCATATGTCTACTAAAAGTAATAGCATAAACTCTATGATATTTATGAGCTAGAGGAACATTTCCTAACCAAATGTCCTCCCAAAATTGGGCTTTTTTTCTCCGTTACCGATCACCCTCGTACAATAGTTATAGAAACAATCCTTAATCTTCATCAAACCAGACCAGAAATGTGAATCTCCAAATTTACACTCCAATCGAGTGATAATACTGGAGCTTAAATATTTGTTTATGAGTAAATCTTGCCATAAACCATTCTCAATTTCAAGTTTCCAAAGTCATTTCCCTAATAAAGCGGTGTTCATAGTATCTAGATCTAGCACCCCAAGCCCACCCTGGTCTTTTGGAAGGCATACAACAAGCCAACCTACTAGGTGCATTTTCCTTATCCCTTGATCTTCTTGCCACGGTAGTCTTTTCCTGTATAAGTCCATCCTATTTCTAACACCCACAGGTACTTTGTAAAAGGATAGCATGTATAAAGGAACATTACTCAAGCTTGAGTTCAGTAAAGTTGACCTGTCACCAATAGACAAAAGTTTACCTTGCTAGCACCCTAACTTACCTTCCACTTTATTTTCAGTATCCCTCCACTTTTTTATTTTCTTCACTGTCAGTAAAATGAAGTCTATCTTGGCTCTCTCCTTCGGTGTTTGGGCCCACTGTCTCCACTCCATTTCTGTATCTTTCAACAACTTTCTTCCTCATCCACCCTTTGTTCTATACTTCGATGACACCCCTGCCCCTTCTGATTTTCAATTTGTATAGCGCCCTATCACCAACCTCAACATCAGCATTCTGCACAATGGAGTTAACCTTATGTACTTCTATTCTTTCAGCAGCATTTTTTTCGGAGTTTTAAACTCATCACTTCTTCTTTGGTCATCTGTCACAACTTTTTCCATTTCCACACTTGTTCCATACCAGTCTCACTCAGAAAAATAACTTCAGTGTTTACAACTCATTATATTGTCCAGGGGTGTCACCTTTCTGTTTCTTGTATGATCTATCATCTTTTTCCATGGCCCCTTGCTCAACATCATCTTTGCTAACATTATTTCTCTTACTGGTACTCAATCCACTTTGATCCGCCTTTCTTGTCCTTGGCTCCTTGCTCTCCACTTCCTTGTTCTCAGCAGCAATATGAGTAAACCATCCAATCTCCACAATTGACTCAATTTGGAAATAAACAATATACCACAATAAGTCTGGAGTTGTTACTTCTGAAGATGGACGGATTTTCATTGGATCCTTCACCCCAACCTTGATCCTCACAATGTCCTATTCCCTTAAGAGACTCCATATCAACATCCAGAACAACCCCTAGAGAAGATCCAATTTCATATAAGGCGAGGTAATTTTGCATAAGAGGCAATTGATGGTTGATAGTTGCAATTTTCAAGTTTCAAGAATATTTGGTGGAAATTACCCTCTGAATTTGAACCCAGAATAGGGATTTTGGCTTGGCTCTAGCTAGTGTTTTACATGGCCTTTGCAATCTCTGGTTTTGTCAACTAAATGGAACATACAAATGACACTTGACATGAACAACATAACTCTGTGATGTATGTATCTAGCCACAACTATATGGAGCTACAGAAACATAGTTATGAAAAACTTGTCAATGCTAAGTTATGGAATTTAGTTAATAGTGCTGGATGTTTTTCTGCAACTTACCTGTATTGATTTTTCTAACCCTTTGTTTGCAGCAGGTTCTCCGAAGGCGCTGAACTCATGGCTGTTTGCTGGTTGGACATCCGTGGCAAGATACATAGCAAGATGCTCTCCCAAAACTCAACTTATGCCGCTTACATGGTGTTTAAGATAGCTGGTGAATTCTATGGGCTGGATTATCCAGTCCAGGAGGCATCAGTCAGCATTGGAGAGAGCAAATCAACCCGCCAAGTTTGCCTCCAAGGCTACGATAGCGAGGATGAGGATGGCACCGGTGAGGTGCCTGAGAATTATTGGCCTATGAGGCCATTGCTGCGACGAAGGGCCAGGAGAAGAAACCGTCGCACAGTTCCTCCTGGAGAGAATGTACCGCTCCCAAAGAAAAGGGCCGATGGTTGGACGGAGTTGGAGATGGGTGAGTTCTACAACGAGGAAGGTGAAGACGGCGAGGTGTGCATCAGCCTGATGGAGACGAGAGGAGGCAACTGGAAGAAAGGTCTTATTGTGCAGGGCATTGAGATCAGACCTAAGAAATCAAGCTGAGGAGCCTCTAGGATATATGGGCGCCTGGGAGTAAATAAACAAGGAAAGCGGATTTGTGATGCGTGTTTTGTACTCTTTTGTGGCACTTGGCGTTTGCTGCTAATGCTGTGCCGAACTAAAAGTGTGTTCTTAAGGTTTTTGAGGGCAAACTAAACTTTTTGTACAAATTATTCTATCCTGGAACAATGCTTGAGCTTCTGGCTTCTGGTTTATTTTTGCACTATTCATAATTTCATCTTTTTCTGAATTTTTGGCTTTTTTTTGAGCTTTTTTTGCCGGTTTTTTTCCGTATTCATTTGCGTTCTCTGTGATGGGCTAACAAATTTTTTATATTTTTCAATTTTTTTAAATTTAATTATGTTAAATAAGTCTCATCATTCTGATGTTTTTTTCGACCACAATATTTTCAGCCATAAACCACCAAAAATAAATCGAACTGAACACCACCTTAGTATTAGTATTAGAACGGAAGAACAGGCCCAGAGCCAGTCCGCTCCTGGCGATCACAGAGATGGAAATTTGGTAGCGTGCGTATTATCAGGATGGTGGACGCTGGAGATCGAAGCGTAATGGAAGATCTATTCAGAGTTTCGAGCTGCCTCTTCCATCCAGCCCCCTCTCAGCCTTTCTTCTTTCTCTGAAACTGAAAGCAGTCATTTGATTGTCCATTTATTTGGGCCAACAGAGAAATAAAAGAAGCAGAAATTTGACAGATGGTAGAAGGGTATAATAATAAAGTGTTGCATGACGGGGAAGCCCAAAAATGATGGGGTGAGAGAGGCTCGAACTCTCGACCTCAGGATTACTCAACAAGCTATGAGACCTACGCGCTAGCCAACTGCGCCACCACCCCGTGCTGTCCTTAGATGTCATCCTGATTTAACTCTTACCTTTCCAGAGCAAGCCAACTTCAAATAGGTCTCTATCAGCTTAAGGTGCGCTCGTTTCGCCAACAGCTTCTAATTTATTTTTTATTATTTATAAATTTCTTTTTTCTAAACTTTTAATTTTTTTAATTTTTTTATCGGTTCTTTTTTCCGTATTCATTTGCGTTATCTATGATGAGCTATCATATTTTTTCTATTTTATTTTTAAAAAATTTAGTTACGTTAAATAAGTCACCTTCTAATACAGTGAAATTTTAGCCGTCACAATACAATTTCAGCTATAAATCATAACTTTTCAGTCCAATCGAGCAAGCCCTAAGGCATTCCTTGGTCCTCAGGGAGAGGCGCCGCGACTATTCATGTAGATCTGTATCGTCGTATCAATGTGCGTGTGCCTAGGTTTACGGTCTGCCAGCAACTAGTGTGTTCATGATTTCCGATCGAACGGTGTGTTCGTTTGTTAGCTGCATCCACACTTTGTACTTCATATATACACCAGCTGAGTAGCTGACAGATCACAAAAACACGAGACGCTCAAAATCGGTCATGGCGGAGGCGACGACGCCGGCAGCTCCAGCAGCGGCCAGAGTTGACGAAATGGTTGCCGGGCGAGCGCGACGCCTCAGGCATGTAATCAACGCAGTCCAGAGCCGGACGCACACGCACGTATGTTACCGCCTCCACCTCTCCACGGCCCCCGCGCACCAGCCTGACGACGAGCGAGCCCAGCTCCCCCGCTGCCTCATGACACGCGTACGCGGGCGGCGCTGGTGAGCACCGGCGGGAATCCGTGGAAAGAACTTTGGATGGGCGGCGCGCGACGTGCAAACTCCTACCGTAGCGCCTCGGCGTGCGGTGCGGCGGCGCCTGACTGCCTGAGAGGCTGAGATGAAGGTTGGCAGCAGCATTTGTTCGAACACAGGGTGGGCAATGGGTTAGGCCGATAAGCAATGGATGCTCGAGCGGATGGTGACGAAGAGTTTATCGATACAAAAAAGTTAGAAGGGCTTACGTGAAAAACTACATTCCATTAGAAGTTTATGTTTTCTATTGCTTGTGGTTTGAGATTTATATTTACAAATATATTTTATAAATGGTTTAAGCTCATATAATTATTGTGTCATGATTTTAAAAGTGTGCAAATATGTTTTGCAATTTGTTGGGAATCATGTTTGATCCTTATATACATGATACTATAATTTGCAAATATGTTTTATAAAATTTGTTGAAATATCTGCAATTCTCAGTAATATCAGAACTATTGCAATGTATTCTGTGGTACATCACCAAACAAAATTACCGACGTTGAGATCATGGTATTACCGCGTTCACTAGTGGTCAAGACCTGCATGGTCGAGAGCCGACGTGGTCGAGCTGACTTGATTGAACCAATGTGATCGAAGACATGTGTGGTCAAAGATCAATGTGATCGAGAACCAACATGGTCGATCAGCGTGGTCGAGCCGACGTGGTTGAACTGACTTGGTCGAACCAACAAGGTCGAAGATCGATATGGTCGATGATCTGTGTGGTCGAAGATCGACGTGGTCGAATCAGCGTGATCGGAACCGACGTGGTCGAGATCTATATGATTGAATCATCGTAGTTGAATCGATTTGGTCGAGATCTGTATGATCGAAACCAGTGTGGTCGAACTAACGTAGTCGGAACCGACATGGTCGAGATATGTGTGATCAAAACCGGTGTGGTCGGAACTGATGTGGTCGAGATTTGTGTGATCGAAACCAGCATGGTCGAGACCTGTGTGGTTGAAACCAACGTGGTTGAACTGACTCTATTGATACAACGTAGTCAAAGATCGACATGGTCGATGTGTTCGAGACCTTTGTGATCAAAATCGGTCAAAGACCAGCGTAGTTGGAGACCCGTGTAGTCAAACTGGATAACGTGGTCAAAGACCAGTATAGTCGAAAATCTGTGTGGTCGAACCGGATAACATGATCGGAGACCAGCGTAGTCAGATACCTATGTGGTCGAACCGGACAACATGGTCGAAGACCAACGTGGTTGGAGACTTGAGTGGTTGAATCATCCGACATGATTGTGGACCGGTGTAGTTGACAAGTGGTACTTCCAGCTCTGTGTGAGCATCTGACCAGCGAGTGGTACTATCAGTTTTGTGTGAGAGGTACTTTTGAATTACGGAACGACCAGCTTGTGTAACGGTACATTTTTTTCCCAGAGAAACACAATTGTGGAGTCTTCTCGTCCCCGGTGATGACAGTAGTTTCGCACGAGCGGAGCGGTACTATTGTAGAACTGTAGTAGCGGACTTTAGCTGTCGGAACTACCAGATTCGCTGATAACGGCTAGTTTTCTAACCGTTGCTGAGGGGAACGAAAGTACCGGTCTTAAGCCTGCGGTACTTCCAAAAATCATGTTTTCTGTCATCAACGGCTAGTTTCGAGGTGTGGAGTATAAATATTCCCATGTGTTTGGTCGGAGTAAGACCTTTGGCACTCCATTTCATTCTCTTGAGCTAGTGTGAGGTCCTTCTCTTAATTATACATGTGTTACACCTTGTGAGTAAAGAGGAAGCCTCTAGATTGCATGTGTTGCATTTAGAGGTGGATTGAATATTTATTTGAGTTTTGTGCATTCGTTGCACGTGGTGAGAGTCAAATGAGGGGCTTGACTTATTACTGTTGGATGTTGCCAACTCCTAGACGGCAAAGGGGGAACGCCAGTGGAGGGGCTTTAGCGGCAGTTGAATCACCCCTAAATCACCGTAGGAGCTACTCAGAGTACCAAATTTAGCAGCATTCATTTAGCAGCTGAAATCACTTTAAGCCTACTAAAATCTCCTAGTGTGATTCTTTTTATGCACGAAGCTTAGGTGGTGATCATTTTTGCTTATTTTTGGTGGCTTATGGCTGAAAAGCACTGTAGCTGGCTGAAAAAATATTGTAGCTGACAGAGCCTTATTTAACATAATTAAATTTAAAAAAATTAAAAAATATGTTAGCCCATCACAAACAACGCAAACGAATACGGCAAAAAAAAAGAACCGGCAAAAAAGCTAAAAAAGCTAAAAATTCAGAAAAAGACGAAATTATGAATAGTGAAAAATAAGCCAGAAGTCAGAAGCTTAAGCCGAAACGAGCGGGACCTTAAACTTGAAGTGTCCTGTAGACCATCTGCGTGCACGTAGCAAATTTATCGATAATCACAAATACCAAGTCCAATTGACAGCCTCTGATCACGTCTGCCACTTGCATTTTTCTTCTTTGTTTCGTTGCAGGAAACTCTCAGAATTGAGTAGGGATGCAAACATAGCGGATAATTTCTGTCCATCCGATCGATCGAAGGTATACGGAACGGATACGGAAGGGATAGATGGGTATCCAGCACTATCCGTGTCCGACTCCGACTCCGAGAAAAAAAATATGAAATATGATACGGAATAAGTGATATCCGTCCGTATATATCCGTATGTCAAATGATATGAGGAAGTTTGTTGTGACTTTACCTAGGAACAAAATAATATATAGACAGATTATCACATCTAAACAAGCGGGAGTACTGAGTGCTCGTCCTTTAACATCTCAATAATTAGTCTTTTTATGTTTGCTCTGATTGTACCATACTGTTAAATGTTCTGTGCAAAGAAGCGGATGATTTTCGTCCGACCGACCATCCGAAAAATTATGAAATAGATACGAAACAGAGAAATAGATATTTGATATTATCTGTGTTCGATTTCAACTTAAAAAATATAAAATAAATAATATTCATTCATATCCGGTTAGATTGCACCTTAAAACTGGGCACTGACGAGTGACGACTGCTCCTTTACTCGATGCTTCTCGTCCTCGCGTTAGCACCTGCCACGGACCGGTTGATAAATAGGTGGATGAGGTTTGCGCTGCTCCGACTCGGCCATTGCTCCGGCTCCGACACAGGCACGAATTCAGACGAGGTTTTGACTCACCAATGAAAAAAGCAGAACACCTGTCGCCTCAAATTTGTCGAATGCCGAAATACGCCAACTTGTCGAGCTGACGAATTTTCCAGATCGAATCTCCTAGAACTTCCTATAAAATATATGATAAAAATAGATAATTAAAACAACATAAGATATAAATTTAACGTGAAAATTTTTTGTGAAAAAATTACGAATATACAAAGACGAAATACATTAAATGAGAATAAATTATAGGACGGAGAATGTCAGCGTATCTCAACTGTACAAATACAAGGTGCATATATAGGCTGCTGATGTCACTACCGTAGCGCCTCGGCGTGCGGTGCGGCGGCGCTTGACTGCCTGAGAGGCTGAGATGAAGGTTGGCAGCAGTAGCATTTGTTCGAACACAGGGTGGGCAATGGGTTAGGCCGATAAGCAATGGATGCTCGGGCGGATGGTGACGAAGTGTTTATCGATACAAAAAAATTAGAAGGCCTTACGTGAAAAACTACATTCGATTAGAAGTTCATGTTTTCTATTGCTTGTGGTTTGATATTTATATTTATAAATATATTTTGCAAATGGTTTAAACTCATATAATTCTTGTGTTATGATTCTAAAAGTGTGCAAATATATTTTGCAACATATTAGGAATCATGTTTAATCCTTATATGCATAATACTATAATTTACAAATATGTTTTACAAAATTTGTTGAAGTATGTGCAATTCTCAGGAATATCAGAACTATCGCAATGTATTATGCGGTACATCACCAAACAAAATTACCGATGTTAAGATATGGTATTACCGTGTTCACTAGTGGTCGAAGACCTACGTGGTCGAGAGCCGACGTGGTCAAGCTGACTTGATTGAACCAATGTGATCGAAGACCTGTATGGTCAAAGATCAATATGATCGAGAACCAACATGGTCGATCAGCGTGGTCGAGCCGACGTGGTTGAACCGACTTGGTCGAATATCGATATGGTCGATGATCTGTGTGGTCGAAGATCGATATGATCGAAGATCGACGTGGTCGAACCAGCATGGTCGGAACCGACGTAGTCGAGATCTATATGATTGAACCAGCGTAGTTGAATCGATGTGGTCGAGATCTGTATGGTCGAAACTAGTGTGGTCGAACTAACGTAGTCGGAACCGACATGGTCGAGATATGTGTGATCAAAACCAGTGTGATCAGAACTGATGTGGTCGATATTTGTGTGATCGAAACTAGCGTGGTTGAGACATGTGTGGTTGAAACCAACGTGGTTGAACTGACGCTATTGATACAACGTGATCGAAGATTAGTGTGGTCGAAGATCGTCATGGTTAATGTGGTCGAGACCTATGTGATCAAAATCGGCCAGAGACCAGCGTAGTCGGAGACCTGTGCAGTCAAACTGGATAACGTGGTCAAAGACCAGTATAGTCGAAAATCTGTGTGGTCGAACCGGACAACATGGTCGGAGACCAGCGTAGTCGATACCTATGTGATCGAACCGGACAATATGGTCGAAGACCAACGTGGTTGGAGACTTGAGTGGTTGAATTATCCGACATGGTTGTGGACCGGTGTAGTTGACAAGTGGTACTTCCAGCTCTGTGTGAGCATCCGACCAACGAGCGGTACTACCACCTTTGTGTGAGAGGTACTTCTGAATTACGGAACGACCGGCTTGTGTAGCAGTACATTTTTTCCCAGAGAAACACATTCGTGGAGTCTTCTCGTCCCCGGTGATGACAGTAGTTTCGCACGAGTGGAGCGGTACTACTGTAGAACTGTAGTAGCGGACTTTAGCTATCGGAACTACCAGATTCGTTGGTAACGGCTAGTTTTCTGACCGTTGCTGAGGGGAGCGAAAGTACCGGTCTTAAGCCTGCGGTACTTCCAAAAATCATGTTTTATGTCATCAACGGCTAGTTTCGAGGTGTGGAGTATAAATATTCCCATGTGTCCGGTTGGGGTAAGACCTTTGGCACTCCATTTTATTCTCTTGAGCTATTGTGAGGTCATTCTCTCAATTGTACATGTGTTACACCTTGTGAGTAAAGAGGAAAGCTCTAGATTGCATATGTTGCATTTAGAGGTGGATTGAATATTCATTTGAGCTTGTGCATTCGTTGCACGTGGTGAGAGTCAAGCGAGGGGCTTGACTTATTACTGTTGGAGGTTGCCAACTCCTAGACGGCGTTGGAGGCATCGTGCATGATGATATTCTCAAAGAAGGTTGTGAGAAGACCCAGCGAAGTGTGAAGGTTGGATCTCACCTACCCGAAGCGGGAAAGAGTTACAACTAGTGGATTTGATGTGGAAGCCTTAATTTGTGGAGCCGGTCCAATTAGTTTGGGTTTACCTCAACGTGGATTAGGGGAGACTGACAAGTGTCCGAACACCACCGTAAAAAACAATTGTGTCAATTGTGGTTTGTTCTCTTGTACTCAATTTACCTTCAAATAATTTATATTCATAGAATTAAATTGATTGCTTATCATCTTAAGATTGCAAATCTTGACATAGTCTTAATTTATTGGTGCACTTAGGTGAAAATAATTGATTTAAGGATTTATTTGTGCTAAACTAAATTGAGTTAAGCTTCCACATTATGTACTTGATTTAAACAGATAGAAATTGATAATAATTGGAAGATAATTTTTTTGACTGTTTATTCACCCCCTCTAGTCGGCCTCCTCGATCTTACAGCTACGACTCTGGTGGCGGTGGGGCAGACTCTTGGGCGACGATAAATGGCGGTTGATGCTCGGAGACGAAGAAGGATGATGAAGGCTTTGTCGGCGATGTGCTCGCATGTGGCGACGGAAGAAGGCTGCTGGGGACTAGGTGCTACCTTTGCCAGTGGCAACCCGAACCCAACGACGCCATCGCCATGACGAGGGTGACGTCGGGACCTCGCTGCCCGCACGCCCCACACACACTATCTCATTGCGCTCGCCGACATACACGATACGTCGGCAGAGCAGCAAGTTCGTGCTGGTGAGCCCGATCTAGAGCCTGGCCAAGAGCAACCAGCTGGTAGTGGCATGGACGCAGAGCGCGGCAGCGGCGACGCCTGCACAGACGGCATTCTTTCCCTGGCACTGAAGGAACCGCTGCATGGCGAAGAGGAACGCAAAGGAGAGGTGGAGCGGAATGAACCAAATGTAGGCCTTGCCGGCCAAGGCGCCAAGCTCTGGCGGCTGGCCAACAAGCAGGAGGGTGGGCTCGTACTCTTCTTCTGCAGATCCGGCGGCGCCATGACAAGATCCGGTTGGATGTGGGGTCACTGGTGGGCCCGCCCCAACAACCGCTGATGCACCGACAGAGCAAAGGAAGGCAACGACGTCATACTCTTCTTCTTCAAATCTGACGGTACCAAGACGAGATTCGGTGACGATCACGGTAGCCGTAGAAAGCGAGAGGAAGGCGGCGGCGATGTAGTCTTCTTTTTTTAGATCTGGTGGCGCCAAGACAAGATTCGGCCGGGTGTGGGGGCTGCTAGCTGGCCCACCCCAGCGACCGGCTTGCTCATGTCCACTTTGCACTGCGCGCATCGCCGCGCTCATCGTAGATCCAGGAATCAACGCCGCCAACAGCAAAAGGAAAAAGGAGGCCCTAGATCTGGAGGGATGGGGAGGGGAGGGGAAGAAAGGGAGAGGAAGAGCTGCAGCTAAGAGGCCTGTTGTCGTTGCTGCGCCGATGACAACAACGGCAAAGAGGGAACGCTAGTGGAGGGGGCCTTTAGCGGCGCAGGTTGAATCACCCCCTAAATCACCCGTGGGAGCGGCTCAGGAGTACCAAATTTAGCAGCATTCATTTAGCAGCTGAAATCACTAAGTTGAGCCTACTAAAATCTCCTAGTGTGATTCTTTTTATGCACGAAGCTTAAACTTGAAGTGTCCTGTAGACCTTCTGCGTGCACGTAGCAAATTAATCGAAAATCACAAATACCAAGTCCGATTGACAGCCTCTGATCACGGCTGCCACTTGCATTTTTCTTCTTTGTTTCGTTGCAGGAAACTCTCCTCAGAACTGAGTACTGAGCACTGACGAGTGACGACTGCTCCTTTACTCGATGCTTCTCGTCCTCGCGTTAGCACCTGCCACGGACCGGTTGATAAATAGGTGGATGAGGTTGGCGCTGATCCGACTCGGCCGTTGCTCCGGCTCTGACACAGGCACGAATTCAGACGAGCTTTTGACTCACGAATGAAAAAAAGCAGAACACCTGTCGCCTCAAATTTGTCGAACGCCGAAATGCGCCAACTTGTCGAGCTGACGAGTGTTTTACGTTATTGAGAAAAAAACTATTACGTGTTTGGTAATTGCTATACTTATTGCGGTATTTTCTTTGTTTAAAAATTATGTTAACTAGGATTATTTAGATATTTAGATTCACATCTGATCCTTCTCATTGGTTCGTATTGGATCCATACGCGTACACTCCATTCTTTGGTTATATCACTGTAATCTCATCAACTCAACGAGAACCATACACCAGTAGCACGGCATGGCGCTGCTGAATCATGCACTGTGTAGGAAAGAAAGGAAGCGTGGTACTACACGATCAACGATCAGTAGTAAAGGATTTCCACTGCATCTTCGCTTGTCTTGTCCAGCTTCCTCGTCTGAAGGATTATTTTGTCCTGTCTAGATTCATTGAATGCAACAAGTTCACATCAGGAACAGACACGCGGCGCAATTTGCAGTACGAGAAGGGAGCGTGATCTGTTGCAGAAGATAACATCTCTCTTGACTGATCAAGCTGCAGAGCAAGCTCTGCGCCATCCCCTGTTCTGGTAGAGAAGAGAGGCCCCGGCGAATGAAAAAGAGGGTTCTCCCGTCGGAAATACGAATGGCAGGACAAACCAAACACATAGTTTCATAAATCGTTTCGGTATTGTTCTGATTCCATTCCGTTAATTTGCGACGAACCGCATGCCAAACTTTGGAGACAAATCAGACGCAAGGATCCACCGGTTCGTCAAATCCGCACGAATACGATGCATCGAGACCACAAGAGATCAAGGAAATGTCACTGGTGACGTAAGCTCACAGTAAAGAACATGCGCTCTGTCACCGAAGGGCTGCGGCTGCTAAGGCTTGGTCAAACTCAAAACTCGGACGACCAACAGAGGGATTCTAACATATAAATGCCTATCTTTTCTCTCATTTACATATCACTCCTGCGTTTTGCATCCTGGCACCATATGGCATTGTTAAAACTGAAGCTGTTGCTTTGTTTTTTTTTTCCCTAAACATTATCTGTTGATTAGAAATTCTCATTGAAACAGATGCACATTTCTTCATGCCTAAAATTGCCTGCCTGCCATGACTTTCAGATATGTATTTCTTCATTGCTGTTACATGCCACGAGGGATTCTATCGTAATCACTCTTTTTGCCGTATTATGTCTGTTCGCTGGTGTCCTTCCGTTGGTTTTACGGATGCGGAATTTTTTCGAAGGTGATAGATGAGCGAACGGAAGCGTAATGATGGCTCAACCTTTTTTTGTTTTCAGGAGCTTGCATGACTCTAATTTTTTGCCAAGATTAATCTACCATGTGATACAAGTTTAAAATTTGTTATGTGTCAGTATGGGGTTTGATTTCGGCCCATACGAAGTGTGCAAGTGATTTGTGTTATTCATACTTACATTAGATTGTTTTTCATGTGTCGATGGGATCAGTGTGATGCCCTGATACTTATCTGAATGATTACCAATCCTCGAATTACTAAGATTTATGAGCCGAGCGTTGCTCGATTGGCAGGGAATGGCGTCAACCACTCGACCCATTCTTGAACGCAAGTGCCACTCATTACAGTGAATGCTAGATCTCCTAGCCAAATTTAAAAACAACTAATAAGATTTGAAGCATGTAGGTTTAAAACGCTCAGGTCTTGTATCTATCTTGCTCAAACAACATAACAGGGAGATACATTTCATTTATTAGAGTACGAGGCCTCATACCACATACATATACATGTGCCCATCCACGGCACATGTTTAAAATTTATTGGAGGCACCAAAGGTCTCACAGAGCATGAAAACATGCTTTCTTACTAAATACACACATATATCAGTAGTTGCGCACTCACATGTCTACCTTCCCACAAGGAAATACGTTTATGAAGAACCATGTGAGAAACTCTAGGATAATGTTGTGATGAACCATTGTAAGTTTTGTGGAGTGGTGAAGTGTTTTTGCAAAGATCACATTTCGATTGGATTGTTTTCTGGAAGTGTCAGGAAAATCGGAAGTATCGCTTTGGGGAGCGGTAATATTGTAGTGCAGTATTACCGGTGTCTATGAGGCTGTACTATCGATCTTCCCAGAAAAACAGAGTTTTGGGTTTTGATTCATGGATTGTTGTTGGAATGTAGTCATGGTATGGTTATTTTTACTTGTGTGCACATGAGTTTATTTATTAGTTCTAGGTTTAGGATCAGTATTTTGGTTGCATACATTTTGCATTGTGCATTGTATGAATGAAAGTGTCAATTGATGACTTTGTGTATTGTGCGATACTGCGTAATGGTTTGCTTGTTGTTGTTGGTTGTAGGACTTCGGAGCTAGGTCGTTTTGAGGCGTAGAAGGACCGGGACTAGGCATATGGTTGTGTTGAGGTCTAGAACGGCCAGAGAGATGTTGAAAGATGATCTAGGCTGGCGGGGTGCTTGCAAGCGGGGGCGACGATGAACCAGAGTGAGAGCTACTGGTGGTGGACATGACGGGCAACAATAAGGTGGACCGGGACTACGCTCAACGAGGAGTTGAGGTCCAGACGGTCAAGGAAGTCGGGTGCCGTCATGCACATGGAGAAGCATGTGGTGCGTCAACTAACTTGGGTCGTTTGCAAATGAGGACAGTTCGGTGAGATTCGGATACGTAAGATGCTTGGCAGCAAGTCATTGGGGTCATATGGAAGATGATGAAGCATGTGCGATGCTTCGTATCAAAGAAAGCGGGGAGCTTCATAAAAAGCGATAGAGAGGTATTTTAATAAATTACACAATACCAGAAAGTGGCGGTGTGTGAAACCGCAGCGTTGGCCTAAGTAGTTTAGGCCTTATATGTACTGAAAATGTGAAATGGATCGAGTGTTGATTCACTAATTTGTTAGTGGTTATAAGTTGCTTTGAGAAGCGTGTGAGAGTAAAACCTGATGTTAGGTGGTGTTAACGAGTTATCCCGGTTTGACCTAATGGGTAGATCCATTAGGTTTTGGCTCAGGTTGTGGGGTTTTATAAGGGGAGGAGAGGCAAGAGTTAGGGTTTCTTGTTTGGATTTCTTTTCTCTTGAGCTTTTCTAATGCTAAGGACTTGTAAGAGCTGGAGATGTCTTTTGAAGACAAAATTCCATCTATCTAGGCACAATGTAGAGGGAGTTCTTATGGAAACTCGGTTTTTGCTTGATTTTGCCCTCTTTGAGCGATTTCTTGATCCGATGGTTTTTGGTTTGATTTCTTTGGTATTCTAATTTGCTGTGACATATGTGAATATGTCTAAATCCATCTTGGTCATCATGCACCCACGAGTAAGTTGTATTCACCAATCTTAGTTTTGACTCGATTTTGGTGTAGCCTTTCAATAAACTAAAAAGGTTTTAGCTTTGACCATAATTTTTATGATTGTTTGTTGGAATATGTTTATAATACCCTAGAGAAGATCCCTATAAAATTTCATACCATTTGAATCTACGGATCAAGTTCCATGAAATTTGGTTTTTGAAATTGTGCTGAATAGTCTGTTCATCTCCTGGTTTCTCTGTCTTTCGACCACTCATATGGTAGCAACGGTAGTACCGTAGGCTTGGTTGTTGTAGTACTGCAGCTAGGGTGCAAACGGAGCAGATAATTTTCATCCATCTAACCGACCGAAGGCATGCGGAACGGATACAGAAGGGGTAGATGGGTATCCGGCACTATCCGTGTCCGATTCCGACTCCGAGAAAAAAATATGGAATAGAATACGGGATAAGTGATATCTATCCGTATATATCTGTATGTCAAATGATATGAGGAAGTCTGTTGTGACTTCACCTTGGAACAAAATAACATATAAACAGATTGCCACATCTAAATAAGCGGGAGTGCTGAGTGTTCTTCCTTCAACATCTCAATAATTAGTTTCTCCGTGTTCGCTCTGATTATACCATACTGCCCAATGTTCTGTGCAAAGAAGCGGATAATTTTCGTCCGACTAACCGTCTGGAAGATTATGGAACGGATACAGAATGGAGAAATAGATATCCGATATTATCCGTGTTCGACTCCGACTCCGAGAAAAAATATGGAATATGATACAGGATAAACGATATCCGTTCATATCGGCTCCGATTGCACCCGTAACTGCAGCTCTTGGTCATCAACCACTTTGGTTTTTCTGATCGAAGTTCGAGTAAGTTCAACCATGTTGATTTCGATCACTCATTGGTCGTAGACCATCCGGGTCATATTCCAAATAGTTACGACCACGTAGGTGTCAACCACTCATTGATTTTCGACCACGTTGGTTTTTCAACCGCACATTGGACATTGACCACGAAGATTACGATCACATCGGTCTTTGGCCGCGTTGGTTTTCGACCACTCATTGGTCCTCGGCCATAGTGATATTTCGACCACACACTGGTCATCAATCACGTCGGTTTTCGACAACGCTGGCTTTCGACAATATTTGTTTTGACCCTGTCGGTTTCGACCATGTTGGTTTCAACTATGTTAATTTCGACCACGTTGATTCCGACGATGTTGGTTTCGACCATGTTGGTTTTCGATAACATTGGTTCTCGACCACTCTTTGGTCGTGGACCACTCGAGTCGAAATTCGACCACATTGCCTTCGACTACGTTGGTTTTTGATTGTTCACTGATCATCGACCACGGGTCGTTTTCAGACCACTTTGTCCTCCGAAAGTTGCGGTAGTACCGCAGTAATCACAACAGTAGTACCGCACCTGCTGATTTTTCTCAATGGTTCAGCTCTTTGTTTCTCTGGATCTTGAATAGGGTTCATATCTTAATCTTCATAACTTTGTAGCTATTGGAGTAAAGGATAAATAAATACGTTGGGAGAAAATTTTAAGATATTATTCATCCTCTCTATTGCCTGTTCAGTTCTACATTTTCAATGCTCACTTTTTCTGCAGGGACACGTGGGATCTATTCTCCACCGGTAGGGAATACACACCAACTCGATTATGCTAAAAAAAACTACGAGAAAGGAAAAATAACGGAGAAGACGACGAAAAAAAAAACAAAAATCACAAATGACAGGCGAAGTCGACCAAAAATGGGCAAAGTACATGGACTTGTCTGCAAACAACCGAAAGTAAGTGCGGATGCTATATTGCTATGTTCGTTTAGGACCAGAAGAAACTCCACGTATCCTCCTCGTCCTCCTCCTCCGCGAACGAATGATCTAGAGCAGCCTCTTCCTCTCCCCTCCTCCTCCGTGCTCTCCCCCTGCTGCTCCGCCCTCTAGCCGTCTCTGGCTCCAGGTATGCGTCCTTCCCACCTCTTCTCCCAGACTTCTCTAGAATGATCTAGAGCCTTGCCGTTTTGGGCTCACAAATCGCAACCGTTTCATCTTAATTTCGGGTTGCTGTTCGTATCTTAATCTGGAGCCAAATTCCTCGTGTTATTGCGGTGGTGTTGATTTGCAAATTTGGATCGAGAGTTCTCAGGGAGACTCTTGTGCCTTAGGGTTTTGGTAGCGTTCGAAATCCATGGCGAGGAAGATGCTCAAGGACGAGGAGATGGCCGTCGCAGACGGCGGGAACTACGACTATGATCTCTTCGTGATCGGCGCGGGCAGTGGCGGCGTTCGCGGCTCTCGCACCTCCGCGTCTTTCGGAGCTAAGGTTGACCCCCCGCCGCCCCGCCCCTTTTCCCTCACTGTCTCTCTCCCCTTTTGGTTTTTTTGTCCTACCACGCGTATGTAAGCAATCGTGTTTGCCGTATGAGTATGTTGGGTTTGTTTGCGTGCAATTTGATTGGTTGTGAGATGTGGTGCAGGTTGCGATTTGCGAGCTCCCGTTCCACCCCATTAGCTCGGATTGGCAAGGAGGGCACGGCGGGACGTAAGAGTCTCCCGTTAATTTTGTGCATTTCTGGTGTTGAATACTTAAACCTCTAGCTATTCATGCTTGGGGATGTTGTTACATTCTAAATCTATGAACTCATTGTTGTACTAGGTGTGTGATTCGTGGTTGCGTCCCTAAAAAGATACTTGTGTATGGTGCATCTTTCCGGGGAGAATTTGAGGCAAGTGGTCTTACTGTCCTATGCAACCCAACTGTTGTCGATGCTGAAAAATGGGCTGGAAGCATCATTGTTTAAGTTCTGTGAATGAAATTGAGTCGCTAGATAGCGCTCCTTCCTCAATTTATCAGAATTCTGCTATGCAACTTTTGATCCATAATCCATCAGTTTATCTACGGACTTGAATTCAGAGAACCTACTCATGTCAAAGCTTGTCTGTGCCTTCAGAAAAACCATCCTCCTAAGGAATATGCAGGTTTGCTGTATATTAACTGCAGTTGTATTACAAATGCAGGATTCAAATAATTTCGGGTGGGAAATTAACGGGAATATTAACTTCAATTGGAAAAAGCTGCTGGAAAATAAGGTCAGGCCAAAACCTCATTTTGTTTTTTCTGAGCACATTCTTTGTGACTTGTGAGCACTTTATAGATGTCGTACTGCCCAAGATCCTCAAAATTTTCTTCCATGCAGACTCGAGAAATTGTTAGATTAAATGAAGTGTACCAGAGGATGCTCGCCAATGCTGGTGTGACAATGATTGAAGGGGCAGGCAGTTTAGTTGATGCCCATACTGTTGAGGTTAGCCAGCCAGATGGTTCAAAGCAAAGGTACACGGCAAAACACATTTTGATAGCAACTGGCAGCCGAGCTCAACGTGCCAACATACCTGGAAAGGTTAGTAAAGTTCTCTGACAGCTTTTGTAATCTTGTTTGTTATGTTGGCCAATGTTACTGATACTTGTTTGTTAGCTCCTTCACATTCATCAACCTGTGTGTCTGAAGCCTTTGTTAGCCAAAAAAAAACTCAAGAACACGAAGTACTTGGTGGAACACTAGAGTTTGGTGCAGCTTAAACTCTTGCACACTTTCATGTTTATTGCCAACTAATTTATAAGAAAACAGAGAGTCTAAAGATAGCAGCTAATCTGCTCTAAATGCGTGGCTGCATAACTTCCTGCATGCATGCACATGCAGCAAGTACAAACTGAAATTGCATAACTTCCTGCATGCAGTCTGCATAACTTCCTGAGAACGTTTCTAAAGACTTAACTAACTCAAAGCAAATACCAAATCAAGATTAATTTCTAACAATCTCCCTAATCTTGACTTGCTAAACCTCACAAGATGAAGTTCGATCTCTTGACGCATCTCTAAAGAGTTTTGCCTTTTTCTTGTTGATCATGCCGCCAGTGACACAACTTGCTGGCGTCTTTGACTTCTTCCTCAGTTCCAATTGTCTTTCACTGATGACGCAACTTGACGGCGACGGAGACTCTCATCAAAGCATACACATATGAGAACTTGGACACAACTACAAGAACTCACACACATTACATCATGCACTGACACATCTACGTGCACGAGCACGATACGACTATGCGCACGTATGTAACACACCTCCTATGTGCACGACCAAATATAGACACATACAACACACCTATTATGCCAAATGACTCAAAATGCAATCGTGCACTAATACTCTAAATTTCACCAAATAAAAATGAAGACTTCTTGTTGGATTTAAAGTAGTGCTGGCTCGTCCTCTGCATCCACTGGAGTAAGAAGAGCCACCTCCTTCTTCGGCTCGCGGCACTCTCTTGCAAAATGTTCGTAGTCCTAGCAGTTGTAGCAACTTACCTTCGTCTTGTCAAAGGCGCTCTTCTTCTTGTCAAAACCATAACTCTTCTTGGATCGGGCCTCCCACTCGCTCCTTGTCAATAGCAGGTGCTGATCCCTTGCACCTATAGCATGAGATGCCCATCGTTCTTCATTTGCCTTTAAGCGGCTGATCAACTATTCGATTGTCATTGTCTTGAGGTCACCAAACTGCTCGATTGGGGATACTACCGGTAAAAACTTGGCGGGAGCTGCACGAAGAAATTTTCTTACCGCGTAGCTCTCCTCCATCTTGTCACCGAGCCCGCTGATTTTGTTGACAATTGTTGTCAACCGGATGGCGAAGTCATCGATTGACTTCGGCTCCGTCATACGCATCACTTCAAACTCGGATTTGAGAGTCTGTACCTTAGCTTCCCTCATGCGCTTGGCTCCTATGTGCATGGTCTTCAACGCCTCCCACGCGGCTTTGGCTGTCTCTTTTTCAGCCAACAGGAAGAGCATGTCTTCAGGAATACCTTGGTAGATGGCCGCCAACGCCATCTGGTCCTTACGTGTGTCAGCGTCGCCGAGCTCGATGGCGTCCCATACGCCTTGGGCCTTCATGAATACCTTCATCTTTATCGCCCACGTCGCGTAGTTGCTCCTTGTGAGCACAGGATAGTGAAGCGCCACCGCGGAACTCTCCTTCATCGGTGCGCCTGCTGATGCTGACGTCTTCGGATCGACGATGTCCATACTTCTCGGCATTATTTTGGGCATTCACCAGGCTCTAATACCAAATGTTAGCCAAAAAAAAAAACTCGAACACGAAGTACTCGGTGGAACACTAGAGTTTGGTGCAGCTTAAACTCTTGCACACTTTCATGTTTATTGCCAACTAATTTATAAGAAAACAGAGAGTCTAAAGATAGCAGCTAATCTGCTCTAAATGCGTGGCTGCATAACTTCCTGCATGCATGCACATGCAGCGAGTACGAACTGAAATAGCATAACTTCTGCATAACTTCCTGAGAACGTTTCTAAAGACTTAACTAACTCAAAGCAAATACCAAATCAAGATTAATTTCTAACAACCTTTGGATTGACCTCGAGATGTTGAATCCTGTATGATCTGCTGTATGACTGGATTTGACATTACGAGTTTCAAAACTTATTAGTTTGGCACCTTGCATCTTTGTTTGAGCCTGTTTGTGAGGCACAAGCATTACCTTTTATCCTAACACATCATAGTTAGCCATCTATGTGCTGCTTCAAGTTGTTGATTTCATTTTCAGTTAGTCTTTTATGTGTCTTGGTGGATTATTCAGTTAGTCTTTTATGTCTTTTGGTGGATTGTTCTTACATTAGCGAGAACCCTCTTTTGCAGGAGTTGGCTATTACTTCAGATGAGGCCTTAAGTTTGGAGGAGCTACCAAAACGTGTTGTAATCCTTGGCGGCGGGTATGGTGCTACAGTATATTTAAGTACCATGTATCGTGCTTCCATTACCAATTCTTTCTGTTCTGACTTATCTCTGTTCATGTGGTTTGTGCGTCGCAGATATATTGCTGTTGAATTTGCTTCTATCTGGAGAGGGATGGGTGCAGAAGTGGACTTGTTTTATCGAAAAGAACTTCCTCTAAGGTATTTAGTTTACTCTGTTGTTTGCATTGTGACTACAAAACATTTTAAATTATTTACCCAAACAATGCACTAACATGTGCCTAGAGTTGCTAGCATGAGTTTCTTGTTTAAGTGCCACTTTTGTTCTTGTGTTCAGGTTTCAATCATGTGCCACTATAGTTCCTGCTTTCAGTTTTTAATCATATTAGTTCCTTGCCAATCCTGGTGCTGAATACTTTTGATTCTGTTCATTCTATACATTGATTTAATCTTAAACGTTCCTAACATTAGTGGTTTAGAATAAAATGGACGCTCAGACTATTTTGTGTTAGGTAGAAATCAAGGGTGCCTAAGAACTGATTCAATAATTCTCTAAAGCTGGATTCTGCTACTGCGACATTGCAGCGAAGTTCATTATATAGCAATAAAAGTACCTTTTTTTGCTTCCTTGACCACTATCATGTTACAGCTGCCATGAAAAAAAATCCACCATGAATAACGCATGTGTGGCTTTACGCAATACAGAAATGTGGATTGATGTTTTTTAGCTTTCCAAAAAGAGAACCGCTATATGTACGGAAAGTGTGCACTGATAAAGTACATACTAGTGATGTGTACCGAATGAGAGGAGAGATGAGAAATCACTAGAATTAATGTCTGGGTCCTACACGCCACCTTTTCACCTCACAAACACGTATCAGTGTTGAGTACATACCATGCATGTACTGAGTCGGTACAAGTAGCATCTCTCACATTACCGGTTCCATTTCTGGAGCATGGACTTATGAACTTGCTATCTGATCAATGGGAGTATAACACGTCTGCATAACAGAAATGATGTCAATGGTATTTATTGTTTTAAATTTGCATGTTGTGGAATATTTTTCTATTGACCATGATTAATGAACAAACTGACCACTTGCAGAGGTTTTGATGATGAGATGAGAGAAGTTGTTGCAAGAAACCTAGAGGGAAGGGGAATCAGATTGCATCCGGGAACAAATCTATCGGAGGTGAATTAAGCTAAAGTCCTAAAGCGCATTTTGATTTCCTCATGGTCAGTCTATCATGTGTTTTGATCAATTTCATTATATGTAAACCAGTTGAGTAAAACGGCTGATGGGATAAAAGTTGTGTCAGATAAGGGAGAGGAGATTATTGCAGGTGTTGTTCTGTTTGCTACAGGTATTTAGGATAATTTTCCTATTGAGACTTATCTTCTTTGTCGCATTAAAACATATCTTCGCACATCTCTCTCTTGATGTCTTTGTGCGAAACAAAAAATTTGATGTGGTTTCTGAAACTTCTAATGATTAACTGACAATGTTGTCATATGTTTTTTTTTATCTATTTTGATTGGGATGTTCATTAATCAGACATTGCTGTTATCTTACTCTATTGGAATCCAGCATTTACCCCGAATTTTTTTTTGGTTTGAAGGTAACTTGACATATTGTACTTCTGCCTGGTTTTTAATCGAGTGCAGGTCGCACACCGAACTCCCAGAGACTGAACTTGGAAGCCGCTGGTGTCGAGGTTGATCAAATTGGAGCCATCAAGGTTTATTTTCTTTCTTTATTAGTTCTTTCTCTGCCTGTTAGCTTGCTGAGATATATTCATACGTCTGGAATTTACTTATCATATTTCTTCTCCTTGAGAAACCCACTTATGATCCTGGGTGAGACTGCACTAGGTACTTGAATTTGCCACTGATTTCTGGATTTTGTGTACTTTGAAACTTTTGAGTAATTTAATTTGTTAATTTGGACTTGTCTGTGTAGGTTGATGAATACTCCCGTACATCAGTGCCGAATATATGGGCTGTGGGTGATGTAACAAATCGGATTAATCTGACACCTGTTGCGCTGATGGAGGCTACTTGCTTTTCTGTATGTGATGACTGTAGTTTGCAATCCCTTCATCAAAACTGGTTCTGCTAATGTTCTTTCTTTGTGTGTAATCAGCAACTATTTATCCTTTACTATATTTAATTGCAGAAAACTGTGTTTGGTGGCCAGCCAACTAAGCCTGATCACAGGGATGTACCTTGTGCTGTTTTCTCGTAAGTCACAACCTTGATTTCTTTCTGTTGGGTAATGCTATTTCCATTTTTTTCAGCAACTTGCTTAGTTACATATTTACTTCAGATTTTCGCAATGCAACCTCCGTAGTTTCAAGCTTTTTCTCTGAGAAACCTGTGGTTCTGAACTTTGCTAAGAGTACCCCTCTCCTTGACCTCTTAAAAGCTCTGCCACTAGCTGCTGTTTTTTTTCAGAGTATCTGCTTTCCTCCACTTATCATCCCCTCACTGCATTATACTAATATGAGATTCTATTTTGTTGAATTAGCATTCCGCCACTATCTGTAGTGGGCCTCAGCGAACAACAGGCTTTGGAGGAAGCCAAGAGTGATGTTCTTGTTTACACTTCAACTTTCAATCCAATGAAGAACAGCATATCCAAGTAAGTATCATAAGTATCGTTAGATCACCCGTTGGTCATTGTGAGCTCATTATGACTTGAAGATTCCGATGCTTCAGTGTTTTCGCTATTCATGCACCCTATCAACGTTCTATTGCCTTGTAGTTCCTTTTCTCCTGGGGAAGGTTTGTAACTTGGTTTGTATTTTTAGACGACAGGAGAAGACTATCATGAAACTGATAGTTGATTCTGAGACTGATAGAGTACTTGGTTCATCCATGTGTGGACCAGATGCACCTGAAATCATCCAGGTAAGCGTATGTGAAGTTCTTGTGTTCTTTTTTTAAAAAAATTGTGATGTTTTTTGTTATTCATTTGTGGTATTTTTTTTTACAACTGAGCTTCCGCAAAATGCAGGGCATGGCTGTTGCGCTTAAGTGTGGAGCCACCAAAGCGACCTTCGACAGCACTGTATGTGGAAAGAGATTATCCTCGCATTAAAACAGAGGCTCACATCTTGTGCATTCCAGGTTCTAATGTTATCCGTTGGTTTTGCAGGTTGGAATTCACCCTTCTGCCGCCGAAGAGTTCGTGACGATGCGGACCTTGACCAGGCGTGTGAGCGCAGCATCCAAGTCGAAGCCAAGCTTGTAAGCAATATGAATGCTGTTTTGGACCAAAAATATGTCATCTGTTTGATTTCACGTTTGGCATTTGACCTGAAAGGGTAAAAAGGGAACAATGTGTGATATAAATAAGATTTCTGCATAACGGTATAGTATGTACAGAAATCGTGAGATTGTCCCGATTTCTAAGCCAACTAAGCGCTTGAAACATTATGTAGCCTGCATGCCACTCTTTGGATAGTACTCAAATCATTTGCACGTTGGTGGGTTCTTTTGCACTGTGGTTTATAGCTTTTAGCTTAAAATTTTAAATTCTGTCTTGTCGCAAGAGTACAGAGAGACTCGTGATTTTGGTTGATTAGATAAATTCGGTACAGTAGCTATTATAATCGATCTGTAGATCTTATTTTGAAAATATATTATTTAAAAGTTAGCTATTGTAGCATAAGCTAAAATGCAGGTGCAGAAGTCCAAAAGAATCGAGCGTCACGGAAGCTGCTTTAATTGCCAGCAGAAATTATTGGTCCTTTTCTCGGCCTTGAAAATATACCGTATCACGGGGCTTCTTCCTAGTTGCGGGGGGGTTGTTTGTTCCAGTGGGCCTTGGCTGGCTCCAGGTCTGGGGTGGGGCGTACAAAGTTGGGCCAAGATAAGTGTTGCTGTAAATAACATGGTCCTGATCTCAACACCGAACGCTGGGCAGGTTTTCGCCGTGCCAATCTTACCGTTCATCCAAAGAAAGCCAACATCTTTTTATATCGTCGTCTTGTGGTGCCAATTGATGTTTGCTATCCATGTCTGGTCCTTCAGAAAAAAAAATATATGGTCCCTTTGGTTTTTTCTTGTCCCTTCGTAAATTATACTAGCAGCTTTTGGCTGCACACGATCTTGCTTTCATACATACGGTGCTGCCTTCGATCCAACCTTCTATGCAGAGTAGTAGTAGCAATATCTATCTGCAGTAGTAAATTTCAGAGCCTTGACCTTTGGTCTCCTCTCTCGGCAGCGAGGTTGGCGACCTGGCAGTGGTATGAATGAACCATGAATGCTTGCCTCGTTATCGTATCAGCTCCTCTGCCAGTCAGTATGCCCATTGATCCATCTGCCGCTGCACACTAAATTCCGGACGCGGTTTCGGTGCAACTCTGGTCATACAGACGGTTGCGCATCTCTTTACTTCACTCGTGCTCTCTCCCTTTGTTACTTTCTTCATGCAGCAAGGCATCACAATGCTGTGTGTATAAAAAGCATCACAAAAGTTTCACAGAATCTTACTGAAATTGCTATGGAAGATGTAAATCGGTTTGGGTATGTGAAGCCTTGATATTGTTCATGACAACAGCCCTGTCTCTACCACCCTCATCTCAGAGTCTATTGACTGTAATTATGCAAGCCATGGAGAATGCTTCCCCGTCAAGTGTTTGGCTTAATGTAGCAGGGAAACTAATCAGCAACGTAACACGCGTCTCTGACTGCACAAAATTCAGCAGCAGAGATCTGATCGGGAGTCATGGCCTAGAAAGGTTAGCCCAACTAGCATTTGGCAGCTCAACTTTCCCAAGCTCTTCCTTTGTAGATGTAGTACTATAGTACCGTAAAAGAAAGAAACTTGGCATAATACTGTACTAGTTCACAGCGATGCAGGATTTTTCTTCTTGCCTTCAGAGTTCAAATGCTTATATTAATACAAGTCAATGAATCTTTTTCTTTTAATCCGTTTCAATCTTATGGGCTAGTTCTTGACAAGGAAAGGTATTTCCTTGGTTGCATGTATAGGAATTTTTTTTATCAATTAATCCTTTTTTAAAAAATATTCTAGAAACAACTCATTCCTAACTTTATTTTCAAATATAATCATTTTGGCCACGCCGTAACCCGTGGTGTGACATTTGAATACCGTCACGTTAGCTATATTGGCGTGGCTAGGAGGTGCCACGCAGGACTGTCACGGCTAGCCCATCCACGGTGGACCAATAGCGGCGTTTTGGCTGGTTCGCGTGGCAGCTGGCACGCCAGTCTTGTTGACGTGGCAAGGGTGTAGACTGGAAGTGACCTCAAGGAGAAGCATACATGCAATGGCGGAGCCACGTTATGACCTATTGGATTAAATGGCTTCATAGATTTTTTTTATAAAACAGTCTAAATATTATTGATATTTACAGTGAAACACGTAAAACTTTAAAGATTTTTAAGTGATCGATCCCACAAAGTTTTAAGTTGTGACTCCACTGCATGCATACCTGTCCACTCATCCGTCTCCTTTCTTCTTCCTGTGCGTCCGTCTCCTCCCTTCCGGCCCCCTCCGAGCGTCTCCTCCCTGCCAGATCTCGATGAGGTCATGACAAAATTGTCTAGGCAGTGACAAAAATTATGAAGAACATGTCCATCTTGCGTTCTTGCCCCTTGTTGTAAATGGATACAACAGAATAGCAGATTTTGTTACTTGATTGAGGTGATGCGTGAGCCTTATCGCGTTTGGTATAGAGCTAGCTGTTCCTCGATCCTCGGCCAAGGGATGCAGCGGAAACATGTTTCTTTTAGCCGAATTCTGCAGGTTGTATAACTATGAAACGTACATGAATGAAATTCTGCAAGGCCTTGTCAAGCTAGTAGTTGACCGGCGCCATGGCATACAGTAAGCTGGTTATTCGTGATAGAGATTATGAAGAAAGATACTAGCTACTAGCACAACTCTTACAGGAAGACAAATCCGAAACAAACGGTCTCTAATAATGCAATGGCGATTGATGAAGTAGCTAGGAATATATACGTGCATCTCACCGTTGACCCACGAAGCGCAACGAAAGTTACGCACGCAAGGATGCGCGCTGCAAATTAAAAAAAAATATTAATTCTGCTTGCATTTGCAACTTTGTATACATGTTGTGTGCGTTGCAGGTCAACACAGAGTTGACATTGACATATGTGCCACTAATCGTGCCACTTTTTTTTTCTATTGAATCATGTTATGCCATGCGTCCACTTACAGAAGACTGCTACATGCCTAAAATTTTGAAGGCCAGAGGCAAATTCATGACCTCGTAGAAAGCTTTTTCACTTAGTCAACTCAGGCCATTGACAGACTGGGATGTTTTTTGCGGCTGCTGTTAGCATGTTACTAAAAGTCAAGGTATTACAAATTATTAATCTAAAAAAAAGTTATACAAGTCCTCGTGATCGAAAGGCTCCTAACTGGCTGGCTAGCTACACTTAACGCACGGCTCTAGGAATGACGTTAATAAGACCTCAAGATTAGATGAAACAAGTAGCTCGCACTTTCAGCTTACACGTCCCGACTCCCTAAATAGTGAACCTGTACGTGCCATCTTGGCCGGTTTCTCCTGGCTCTGTAGTTTTGATTTTTGTTATATAACTTAATTTTTAAATGATGTGTTTTTTTAAGTTAAAGTTTATAATTAATTATAATAAACATTATACTGATCTCAGCTATATAGATTAAAATAATATGTAATTATGTCTCTTTATACTTTTCTCGAGGACAGCCAGAATCAAAAGGCAGGAGCAACTCTCTTACCAGATGATCGACAGGTAACATGCAAGATGGATGAATTGTCTGGGAGAAATTGGATATCAGCTTAGCTGAGCTTGCCGCACAAAGAAGCAATCATGGGGGAGCAGGACACGATGGATCGACATGAACAGACACATATGTTTGGTGAAATTTTGTATGCAAAATTCATTAATAAAAGAATAAATAAATGAAGCAGTGGTCCACATGTTAGTCAATATATGTGGTATACAAAATTTTCCGAAGCAAGACTGACGCTTAGGCTTCGCGCGACGGCAAATATTTTTCCACACGTAACATATGCAATATTGGCGTCCTTCGATCGGATTTGTCGTAAGGAACACGGCGTTTCAAATGGACTGTAAATCCGACTCTTGGTCGGTTTAAAACATGCAGGTTTGTTCTTTAACAGCTTCTAAAAACGGTTTTTAATATAAACAGAGTATTTTTTTAAGACGGGATGTAAGTTAATTGTAGTACATGTTAAAAATCTAACATATGCAACAATCAAAATCACAAGCAAGTATATCTCTTCATAATCTCTATCACGATAATTAAATTTTAAATTTTTTAACTAAAAACCATAAACCAACTATATCAAACAGCCCACGATCTCTAAGGAAAAATCACGGAAAACATCGTGTATAAAGCAAAACGCGGACTAGATCGCTAGGGCCGGCTCAGTTGGGGAGACCAATGGGATCGGCGTATTGTCGGCGTGGGAGCTAAGTCACGGCGTGACTTAGCTCCTCAAGTCAAATCATTCATCGATCAACGCTCCAGTTTTTAGTTTTTAGTTTTGATTTTTTACTTCTAGTTTTTAGTTTTTTAGTTTTATCTTTTTCTAGATTTTTTCTTTTTTATATTTCTTTATATTATCTGTGTTAAAATAACCTATTTTTTAAAAATTTTATTTTTTAAAAATAGATTATTTTAACACAGATAATATAAAGAAATATAAAAAAGAAAAAATCTAGAAAAAGATAAAACTAAAAAACTAAAAACTAGAAGTAAAAAAGTCAAAACTAAAAAACTAGAAATCTGGAGCGTTGATCGGTGGAATGGACGGCTTGGAGGAGCTAAGTCACGCTCTTTACGTCAGAGAATCCCCGCTGCAATGGGATAAGTACACACGCAAATCAGGCCGCATAGTCGGTTGACTTAGATTGGGCCCGCTGTCATTGAAGTGTACCCTCCTTCTTTCCTGCGTTATCTCATAATGTACATATAGCATTTAACAGGAGATTCTCCAGCTATAAATCGAAGAAGCCCACGAACGCTGCTCGGAGACGGAGGGTACGCACTTTTAGGTTGTGCCTTAGGCTATGTATAATAAAATAATGTTAACTATTTGCAAAGTTTATTAGATAGAATATAAGATGATATAAAGAAAAAAAAAGAGGGAATATAAAGAAGAAAATACGACATAGACTCTCCATTGAAGCGAGAATTGGCATAGATCGAAACAATCATGGTTTAGGTTCTTCCAATGTAATAGAACTGGCTATGAGACATACACAAGAAAAGGTACGACTTGTCCCAACATGACAAAGCCGGATGCAAAGGAAAAGAAGGTTATATAAAAGCGTAGCGCGGCTTCCCATTCGGCAAAGAACTGACTACAACTCCCTACAAATTAATATTGGAGAATATCATATAATTTTATTTTGATCAGCATGGGAGCAAGATTATTCAGTGCTTCAAAGCAAGCATCGTCCAATACATCATATACACATTGCCAGCCACAAGACCTAGGCACGTATTCCTTGCGAACTTGGGTGTCGATAAGAGAAAAACCCACATTATCATACACATTATTGCACATTTACGACCCACAAGGCGAGACATATCCATACTATTATCTATCTATGACCGACGAGACTAGATCAAATTGTGGCTAGTGCCGACGAGGCAAGATCACTATCCATCAACACGTCCCAGACGAACGGGACCGGACACTCTGTTGCCAGGCAACGATGAGGCAAAGGCAACAAATACAGGTATGTTCTTTTGTGGTTTTTGGATTTAGCTTTTGTTTTTCTACAGTAACTAGCTTTTAAATGGAGTGACTTTTTAAGATGGGGTCTACTGGTTAATTGTAGTACATAGTGTACCGACTTCATTTATATCGGCAAAAGCCACACATGAATTTCAATTATTCTATAATTTCTCACACGAACAACCAAAAACTACAAGTCACAATCATGAAAAAAACAGACCCTGCATACGAGGTTTCATCGCTAGTCTAATGGGGCTAGCTAACTAGCTAGTAGATCGATACCAACATTTGTTGCACACACACATTACTCTCGTTTCATCTTCAATTCGAACGCACCAACATTTGTTGCCCCCTTTCCCTTCTGGCCAAGACATAATATACACTCCTGTAGTCCAGTATGCGATGCGTATGGGCTCATGGAGTAGTAGTAACTAGATGGATCAGCCACTTACAGAGCCAACTCTCTGTTCCTGTTTGGACCATCGATTTCAATTCACATGCAAGGACTAGTGCGTTTGCAGTCTCCATTTATGTAAATGCAGGCAGACTTTTTCAGATAACGTGATGTTGAAATAATACAGCCATGCATGCTGTGTAGTACATATGTTCACCGGCTTAAGCTTGCAGTTTCCTGCACTTCAAAAGGCAGAACCTGGCCAAATAGGGCGTCCAACGCTGTACGGCATAGATTTGAATATGACATGAGCTGATTAGATCAGGCAGGACTAACTCGAATAAGTCATTGTATCGTGCCGTGTCTGTCCTCGATGCACGCACTGCTCGAAGAGCATGCTTAGCCAAACAAATCACCGATGGCTCGTTGATTTTACTACCAATAGCAAAAAATTTACTATCAATCTCAAATAATTTTACTACCAGTCGTTGAGTCGCAAATATTTTTACTGTTAGTCATAAGTAATTTTACTATCAATCATAAGTAATTTTACTACTAAATCACCCGTTCGTACTCAGAAAAGTTCAATAACCCTGACACAAGTAATTTTACTGTCAACTACAAGCAATTTTACCGTACTACCATAGAAGAGTTATTGTTCATGCTATGTCGAGCCAGCCCACCATGCCGAAGTGCTGATCTAAATACGACATGTTCAATCGAACCAGACTGGTATAATCTATTTACTGTTTATGTTATACCATATCTGGTCTAGGCCAATAGTACTATTTCTCGGATCGACCCGGTTGACCGGAGCTGTTTGGTCAGGTCTAGACAGAAATGTCACACGCGGCATTGGTGCTGTGTACCTACCTTGTATTTGACTTGGATGCATGCATACTACAGTAGTAGCTGTACTAGTACTACTACCATTTCGCAACTATTTCAATTCAATTGTAAAGTAGATCGAGATGCTCCTGTTGCCTGTTGGTGTACTGTTCTGGCACTAATGGAAATGCAGGCCAAACAGAGGCTCGAGCTGACTCGATCATACGCCAGATTGCAGACTCTAACTAGGAAATGATGAGAAATCGGCATTGAAAAGATAGCATATTCACTTTCCCATAAGGTCATCTCTCCATCTCATCTAAAAATATCACTCTATTTCCAACAGTTTATTTCTATAGGAAGGAATTTGTTGATATGGTATTGTTAAGAGATATCACTTCCCACTCTCTCTCCTCTATATAGGAAGGAATGACACTATTAAATATACTCTTATAACCAAAAAGTATGAAACAACCGGTCCTTATATATCGAACTAAAAAGGAATTAGTAACAAACTTTCCATTATTTTTAAGATAACAAACCTACAGTACCGAGATGTGTTCTTGGTGGTGGAGACTTAAAAATCAAGCGAAAACGGATGCGCGTAGGCTTTTCTTGTAGTTCAGGTGTCCCAATTGACTGGTCTGGGTTCAAATCCCTGATCAAACAGGGTACAAAAACAAACCTTTTTTAAAAAAGAAAAAGAAGGCCGTTACCCTAGAGTATATAGCAATATAGCATCCTGCCCCTCTGATATAGGCTAGGTTTTTTCGGCCTTACTGCTTGTGTTTTTTTGTTACAATAACTAGCTTTTAAACAGTGTGTCTCTTCAAAGCATGTATCAACTTTAGTTGTATCGGCTAAAATCGTACGTAATTATCTCTTTTCGTACTCTCTTGCACAAACAGACATAATTTAAAAGGCATAAATCAAAAATTATAAACCACGGACAAAGCAACCCATATTGTACCGCGTGGTAGGCAGCATTTCATTCCTGAGATTTCATTGGTCCTTTTGCTGCCTCCAGGAGTAGTTGGTGGATACGAACGATACAGTTACCAGCTAGTACTAGCACAAGTATTGATCGGTATTAGTACACGTTTTGCTCGCATCAATACATGCATGTACTGGAGCTAGGCACGTTCTGAACAGTGCATAATTCATACGCGTTTCAATACTATCTCCTGAAAGCTAGATCGGCCAGTGGCCATAGGCAGATCTTTCTATCACAGTTAAATAGTTAATAGTAGTAAGTAGTAGCTAGTACGCAAGAGCACGGAAGATTAGAATCAAAATGAATCTACTGTAAGCGAGGCTCTGATCGAGCCAGCTGATGCTGATGAGATGGATAAACGAATAAAGCTAGCTGGGCGCATGAAAGGCGAGGCGATCAGGAGTTGCGTGATTGGCGTAAAAGCTGAAAGAAAGAAAGAAAGAAAGAAAAAGGTAGTACAGAAAAGTAACCAATCTGCAGTGCAGTGCAGAGTCAATTGGTTCTCAGCACGGAGAGCGGGTGTGCAGGCGCCGGCCGGCCAGCTAGCGGCGGCGGCGGCCAAGCGGTGGCGTACTACGGCGTCAATGCAGGAGACACCGATTAACTAATTTCACGTTACTGTATTGTTAGCTAGTTAGTAGTTATCGCCCACTGAATTGTCATATCCATCTACCATCAGCATATATGCAAATGCTTGACGCAGCAGCAGCAGCAGTACGTGCACTTCACAGATTCTACCTGCGTGCACACTGCAACTACTGCAACTAGTCTACTAGTATCCTCCGATTAGCTAGCTAGCTAGCTCATCTCATGACATGACCGGCCTAACTTGATTGGAGTAATTACTACTCTAGTTTACAAAAACAAATTCTTTAGACAACGACACGTATTCTAAAATATAATTTTGATCACTAATTATTATTATAATATATTTATACAATTCAACAAAATTATAGTATTATAAAAGTATTTTTAAGAAGGATATGCAAATATAATTTTCATATATCAAATTAAATATTTAAAAAGATATAGGTAATCAAAGTTTCTAAAGCGTAACTATATGCATTCTAACATAACTTGTTTTTATGAAACAGTGGGAGTAGTTGGGCGTTGGACACTAGAGCGAGCCCTTCTCATATGTGGCACTGCAGCATTTTCTCTCTCCAAATATGGCCTCCTGACACACGTGAATTTTCATTCTTAGCCCCTCCACGACCGCAGGAGCAGTGACAGACAGTACATGTCACCTGCCGAGCTTCCACGACACAACAAGTTGGGTGCACCGTGACAGTGAGCTCCAGCTCGGTAGGCGACGACCATACGTGGCAGATGAAGGCACTTACTACAAAAAGACTAATACTAGACGTTTTATCACAGACAATTAACCAAAATCGTCGGTATAAAATACAATCACAAACGATTTTGATTTAAAGACCTTTTGTGTTGCTACTAGTGCTAAAAACTATCTATGAAGAGGTAATACCACAGACGGTTATTAACAAGAATCATCCGTGATATTACATCTCCACAGACAGTTTGTATTAAAAATCGTCTGTGATATTTTGTCGCCTGTCCGATTTTGCCTCCTCTCTATTCAAACTGAAGTATCGCGACCTCTCAGTTCCGCTACCCAAATGCCCTTATATATATACCACCCTCACACGCCTCCCCAAACACTCCAAATTGATCCACCTGCTAGCTCCCCCCAAACTGCCGATCTGCCGATCGAAGCGCTGGCCGCCTCCCGAGCTCCTCCACCTCGGTTGTGACGCCACGGTTCACTGTATAAGACACTCTCATCCTAAAAGTGTCTTGTGCAGTGTCACTATCGTGACACAACGATGATGCTGTCGCCTCCTTTCCTTCGTCGGCGCATGTACTTTGTTCATCCCCTATCCGATCCTTTCCCCTCTCTTCATTGATGCTTAGATATGATATTACGAAATTGTTGGATGGCTAGGATTTCGGCCATGTAAATATTGATGCTCGTGGGTGCGTGTGAAAATTATTTGTTGATGCCTTAGTTCTTGCATGTGATGATTGATGGATGGTTAGGATAATCTTGTTCTCATAAATAGGCCTGCTTTGGTTCATCTACATTATCTGATTGTGTTGTTTTATAGCGCAAACAGCGCAGTCAGAGAATGTTGATGAACTGAATAAAGCCTATTTTTAAGATTGGGAGAAGCTTATCACAAACGGTTCATAGTAAGAACCATATATAATAATGTATATCACAGACGGTTTGTAGTTAAACCATCTGTGATAGTCTGCATCACGGACGGTTCGAAAACCGTCTGTGATGACCTCATGTCATTACTGACATATAAACTCAGACTGCTCGTGAAACCGTTTATGTTGATATTTTTGAACCGTTTATGATAATCTTTTCTGCAGTAGTGAGCCCTACCGCGCCGGGTGAGCTCAGGAGCACTTGCCGCACTGGTCAGCCTGCTTAAGTGTCCTGCCGAGCGCTACCATCGCTGCAACTGGCTGCCGAGCTCGGCAAGTGAAATCGTCATACCCCTAAACCATTGCTTCTGCGGTCATGGCGTAGGCTAAAATTAAAAATTCCTATATCAGAAAACTAGATTTGAAAAAAAAATGCTACAATATCATAGCGATCCGTTCCACTGCAGGCAGAGGGGACCGCATTAAACGACTCAAATGCGTCCGTCCGTCCATCCATCTCGCGGTTGCGATGGATCACGCATGTTGGAGTGTGCCGTAGTTGCAAGGCACCGTTTGTGTGTGCGTGCCGTGTATATATACATGAGCAGATACCCAAACACCACACCGCCAACGCCTACGGCTAAGCTCACTGCACCGCATCTCGTCCCGTTACACAGAGTCACTAGTGTCACGGCTTACTTGTAGCCCCCTGACACACGTGAATTTTCATTCTTAGCCCCCTCCGCGACCGCAGGAGCAGTGACAGACAGTACATATCACCTGCCGAGCTCCCACGACACAACAAGTTGGGCGCACCGCGACAGTGAGCTCCAGCTCGGTAGGCGACGGCCATATGTGGCAGATGAAGGCACTTACTACAAAAAAACTAATACTAGACGCTTTATCACATACAACTAACCAAAATTATTAGTATCAAATACAATCATAAACGGTTTTGATTTAGAGATCTTTTGTGTTGCTACTAGTGCTAAAAACTATCTATGAAGAGGTAATACCACAGACGGTTATTAACAAGAACCGTCTGTGATATTACATCTCTGACGATGCTTTATATTAAAAATCGTCTGTGATATTTTGTCGCTTGTCCGATTTTGCCTCCTCTCTATTCAAACTGAAGTATCGCGACCTCTCAGTTCCGCTACCCAAATGCCCTTATATATATGTCACCCTCACATGCCTCCCCCAAACACTCCAAATCGATCCAAAATATGGCCTCCTGACACACGTGAATTTTCATTCTTAGCCCCCTCCGCGACCGCAGGAGCAGTGACAGACAGTACATATCACCTGCCGAGCTCCCACGACACAACAAGTTGGGCGCACCGCGACAGTGAGCTCCACTTTCGGTGGCGACGGCCATATGTGGCGATGAAGGCACTTACTACAAAAGACTAATACTAGACGCTTTATCACATACAACTAACCAAAATTATTAGTATCAAATACAATCATAAACGGTTTTGATTTAGAGATCTTTTGTGTTGCTACTAGTGCTAAAAACTATCTATGAAGAGGTAATACCACAGACGGTTATTAACAAGAACCGTCTGTGATATTACATCTCTACAGACAGTTTATATTAAAAATCGTCTGTGATATTTTGTCGCTTGTCCGATTTTGCCTCCTCTCTATTCAAACTGAAGTATCGCGACCTCTCAGTTCCGCTACCCAAATGCCCTTATATATATGTCACCCTCACATGCCTCCCCCAAACACTCCAAATCGATCCACCGCTAGCTCCCCCCAAACCGCCGATCACCGATCGAAGCGCCGCCGCCTCCCGAGCTCCTCCGCCTCGCCAGACGCCACGGTTCATCAGATAAGACACTCTCATCCTAAAAGTGTCTTGTGCAGTGTCACCGTCGTGACACAACGATGACGCTGTCGCCTCCTTTCCTTTGTCGGCGCATGTACTTTGTTCATCCCCCATCCGATCCCTTCCCCTCTCTTCCTTGATGCTTAGATATGATATTACGAAATTGTTGGATGTCTAGGGTTTCAGTCATGTAAATCTTGATGCCCGTGGGTGCGTGTGAAAATTATTTGTTGATGCCTTAGTTCTTGCACGTGATGATTGATGGATGGCTAGGATAATCTTGTTCTCATAAATAGGCCTGCTTTGGTTCATCTACATTATCTGATTGTGTTGTTTTATAGCGCAAACAGCGCAGTTAGAGAATGTTGATGAACTGAATAGAGCCTATTTTTAAGATCGGGAGAAGCTTATCACAAACGGTTCATAGTAAGTACCATATATAATAATGTATATCACAGACGGTTTGTAGTTAAACCATCTGTGATAGTCTGCATCACAGACGGTTCGAAAACCGTCTATGATGACCTCATGTCATTACTAACCTATAAACTCAGACTGCTCGTGAAACCGTCTATGTTGATATTTTTGAACCGTATGAGATAATCTTTTCTGCAGTAGTAAGCCCTACCGCGCCGATTGAGCTCAGGAGCACTTGCCGCACTGGTCAGCCTGATTAAGTGTCCTGCCGAGCGCTACCGCCGCTGCAACTGGCTGCCGAGCTCGGCAAGTGAAATCGTCGTACCCCTAAACCATTGCTTCTGCGGTCATGGCGTAGGCTAAAATTAAAAATTCCTATATCAGAAAGCTAGATTTGAAAAAAAAAATGCTACAATGTCATAGCGATCGGTTCCACTGGAGGCAGAGGGGACCGCATTAAACGACTCAAATGCGTCGTCCGTCCGTCCATCCATCTTGCGGTTGCGATGGATCACGCATGTTGGAGTGTGCCGTAGTTGCAAGGCACCGTTTGTGTGTGCGTGCCGTGTATATATACATGAGCAGATACCCAAACACCACACCGCCAACGCCTACGGCTAAGCTCACTGCACTGCATCTCGTCCCGTTACACAGAGTCACTAGTGTCACGGCTTACTTGTAGCAGCCACATTCTTTCCCGTCTACAATTAGCTCGCATCGCATCGCATCGCATTCAGTTGCCCAACGGTGCATAGCCAGAGCTCCTCAGTGATCGATATGGAGCTGCTCCTCCTGGTCACGGTGCTGCTCCTGGCGCACGCGGCGGCGTACCTGGCGTGGCAGGCCGTGTCGCGGCGCCGGCGCGCGCTGCTACCTGCTCGACTATGCCTGCCACAAACCCTCCGATGACCGCAAGGTCAGCACCGAGACTGCCGGCGCCGTCATCGAGCGCAACAAGCGACTCGGCCTCCCCGAGTACCGCTTCCTCCTCAAGGTCATCGTCAACTCCGGCATCGGCGAGCACACCTACTGCCCGCGCAACATCCTCGACGGCCGCGAGGAGTGCCCCACGCACCAGGACGCCCTCGACGAGATGGACGCCTTCCTCGACGACGCCGTCGCCTCCGTCTTCGCCAAGACCGGCGTCGCCCCGCGCGACGTCGACCTGCTCGTCCTCAACGTCGGCTCCTTCTCCCCGGCGCCGTCCCTCGTCTCCAGGATCGTCAACCGCTTCGGCATGCGCGATGACGTCATGGCGTACAACCTCTCCGGCATGGGCTGCAGCGCCGGCCTCATCTCCGTCGACCTCGCCCGGAGAATCATGCTCACGCGCCCGCGCACCATGGCGCTCGTCGTCACCTCCGAGTCCTGCGCGCCCAACTGGTACACCGGCACCGACAAGTCCATGATGCTCGGCAACTGCCTCTTCCGCTGCGGCGGCGCCGCCGCGCTGCTCACCAACGACCCGGCGCTCCGCGCCCGCGCCAAGATGGAGCTGCGTTGCCTCGTGCGCGCCCACATCGGCGCGCACGACGACGCGCACGCCGCCGCCGTGCACCGCGAGGACGCCGACGGCCGCCTCGGCGTCAGCCTCAGCAAGGCGCTCCCCAAGGCAGCTGTCCGCGCCTTCACCGGGAACCTCCAGCGCCTAGCACCCCGCATCCTCCCCGCCGTCGAGCTGGGGCGCTTCGGCGCCCGCCTCCTCCTCCGCAAGCTCCTCGGCCGCAAGGTGAAGGCCGAGGGACCCAAGATCAACTTCAAGACCGGCGTGGACCACTTCTGCCTCCACCCCGGCGGGACGGCGGTGATCGAGGCGGTGAGGAAGAGCCTGGGGCTGAACGTCTTCGACGTGGAGCCGGCGAGGATGACGCTGCACCGGTGGGGCAACACATCGGCGAGCAGCCTGTGGTACGTGCTGTCCTACATGGAGGCGAAGCGGAGGCTCAAGGCCGGGGACAGGGTGCTCATGGTGACCTTCGGGTCGGGCTTCAAGTGCAACAGCTGCTACTGGGAGGTGACCAAGGACCTCGACGACGCCGGCGCCTGGGAGGACTGCATCGACGAGTACCCGCCGGAGAGCATGGTCAACCCCTACATGGAGAAGTTCGGGTGGGTCAACGACCTACAAGGGCTGGGAGGCGACTTCCCATTCTAAATAACCATCCATTCATGCATCCTAGCTTGCGTGAGTTTCGATTTCTTACTGCATCTTGTCATGTACGTACGCACGTGATCGATCGATCCATTACCATTGCCTCCAACAGATCAAGTGAGAACTAGTTGAACAGCAAAAATAATAATAATAACTCGTCCAATAACTAGGCAACATACCCTATGCTCAAGCTTATGATATACTCACCATGTACTCCAACTAAAAAATCATAAAAAATTCTGAAAAAAAATTCTATATGTATTTTATGGTTTACTCTACCTATATATAAAATTTTAAGTTCAAATTTATTCTATGTTAAAAGCAAAAAAAAAAGAAAATTTTGACAAATTTGAACTCTTAACCGTTGTCAGATTTTCTCTTTTTTGTTACCGCTAACATATAATGAATCTGAACTTAAAATTTTATGTATAGTTAAAGTAGGTTTATAAGTATATGTTGAATTTTTTTGAATTTTTTGTAATTTTATTTAATTATGGTGTACCGTGAGTGCATCATAACTTAAGTGCATAGGATCTATTGCACAGTAATCAAGGGGCTACGCGGTGGTGGTTTTCTTTTCCGTTTTTCCCGTTCTCTTTTGTCTTGTCGATATGAATTGTATACTTGTAAATGTTTAGGTCGCATATATGTACGTACTATACGTGCGTGTTGGTGTAAAACATGTTCTTTCCATGTATGCCCTGCAGGAACAGGTAACAAGGTAAGGGTGTACATGAAAATGTAGCAAGGGGTATAGTATGTAAATGTGCGACTTTTAACTTTTACCGTATGCAGAAAGTCAAACTTGATTGCCATAGAAAAAAAAGATTTAAGGGCTAGCAGAAATGTACTTGAGTACGCACTCCTTCAGCTAAATTTGTACGTCAGCTCGATCTGTAGGTGGTTCTCTTCCTCTCTCTCTCTATGTCAATAGGCATAGTGAGTAACTACTCCCGCTGAGTAGAAAAAAGATTTTATATATAAAAAGAGAGCTCTTTTAGATATCTTAAACTGAATATGAACCGTTCAATTTTTGAGATCCAATAGTTTAGATTAATTAGAATTTATACTACTATCTATATTACTAACAATAAATAAATAAAATTGTAAATGAAACAAGTATCGCAGAGCAAGGTTTAGTGGAGGAGGGCCTTCCTTGGGACGGACTCGCCGTTGTACGGAAAGAGGACGGATAAGTCTCTGATCCCCACGGAGCACGTGACAGCGAGCGTCGAGAGGGCGCCACCGTCGGATCTAGCGGGAACTGGCAGATGACCACGTCCCTCTCCTTGATTAGCGTCCCATGTCGCGGCTACACGTACGCACAGGGGGAAACAACAAAGAAAATTTTTATTTTCAGCATGCGTTGCTCCGGAAAAGGGACAACATTTGTGCAGCACATCGCAACGATGTAGTAGCTACGAACATACCTTCAGTTTGGCGAAGATGCCAAGGAGGGAGGAGAGCACGCCGAACGACGCGATGGCGATGTCGAACTGCGTGCTCTAGCTTATAGCCATGGCATCGATGGATCCATCTCCTACTTCTTAATTAATGCAACTGCGGTTTACACAGATGTTCACATGACATAGTCTAAAATACCTTCATAAAAAAACAAAGTTAAAAAACAAAAATCTATAATACACTCACAATTCAATGGTCGAATTTTATTTCTACTACCACCTTTCTATTACTAGTATAATGTATTTTGTGTGTATATCTTTCTCACATTGTTCCATGCAAGAATCGAAGTTAACCACTTGGTAGTATATGATTTTGTTCTTTTTTGCTTTGGGTTTTTAGCTTCTCCAGAAGTTAAAAAGCCAAACATCGAAATGAGACGACGTCTTGAAATGAATTCTCCAAATGGCTTCCTAAGCCCAAAACCATGTGCGCCATCCGGATTTACGTTTTCGCCGTCCGCTGCGGTGTCGAAAAACACAGCTAAAAACCATTAGTCACAGCCCAAAAAAATAACCCCATACTTCATTTTTGATGTCGAATATATGCCATTACTTCCCATCGTCAATCAACATCGCTGTTGTTACTACTTGCTCCTGTCACATATACATGTCATTTTGGATATCGACACGGTCCCAAAACACGATTTTGACTATTAATTTATATTGTAATATATTTATAAAATCTAATAAAATTATAATATTATGAAATTACTTTTGAGACAAATATATACAAATGATTTTCATGTATCCAATCTAAATATTTTAAAATATATCAATAGTCAAAGTTTAGAAATTTTGACTACATGTGCTCTAAACGATATATATTTATGACTAAAGGGAGTAGCAGAATCATTTTTTTTGAAGGTAGGAGATGCGCCAATTGGTATTGCTCATTGGTTTGAGTTACTTGTGGTCTCCATGATCAGTTCGTGCAATATTAACCGCCTGTTAAATACTACCAGCAGTAGCTAACGAGGTCACCTTCATCTCCTCTCCTCTCTCTAAGGGCATGTACAATAGTATATGTTAGCTATCTGTAAACATATGACACATAGAATTTTAGGTGATGTGGAGAAGAGAGAAGGAGAAAAGAGAAAGATGTTGTCTACTATTTAACAGACGGTCTTGTAGATGACTTTTTACTGTCTATACTATCGTATAGACAACTATATAGATAACATATTGATTGTATGAGGCTATTATAGATAACTATATAGATAACATATTGATTGTATGAGGTTATTATAGATAACTATATAAATAACATATTATATATGTTGTTTTTAGTCCTGTCTATAGATGATATTAATGTGCATTACAGACTATCGCTATCTATACCATTATACATGCTCTAAAGGTTGCTTTGCTTGCAACAAACTAACCCTTGCTTCACCTGACCTGGCTACTACACTTACTGCATATACACGCAGTGATAAACTTCCTTTTGTACACAAGTTGATGCGGCCTTTGCTTAGTTAGTTGCATCTTTCAGCTCTTCCATACTCCGTCTAAGGTAGAGAGATATTCTGCTAAACCTTTCCGTCTGCAACTCAGTCCTGTTAGTTACTACAAGCAATAGCTAGCGAGGTTAGTCATGGAGATGTGCGGTGTAGGAGCGGTATAAATACAGAGGGAAGATGAATGCTATCTTAGAAATTTTTCATTAGGTATTCACAAATTCTTCACTCTAATATCTACATAGCTATAAAGATCAAAATTGAAAGCCAAAACCAAAACAACAAATTCAAAAACCTAAGAGAGAAGATTTTTAACATCTTATCGGTCTGACCGCCACAAGGAGTGTGATCTGACCGCCAGCTGGTCTAACTGGCATGACCATGGTGGTATGACTGGTAGCCGGTTGGACCGGGCCTAGGGGCGGTCTAACCGCTCCACTGTTTTTAGAACAGAAAATCAGTTCGAGCTATGATAAAAAATGATGCAAATCCCAAAATTCTCAATTAAAAGAGATAAAACTTTACATGCACTTTGCTTAGGGTCTCAAGAACCTAGCTATTCCATCAAAGATCGTATGAATCTACTCAAAGTTCAAATATTTCTTAAGAACAAACAAGATTGCACCAAAACCGGTCAAACTTCAAAATCATGGGATATGACTTGCCCGTTGATAGATGATAGTCAAAATAGCTCTAGATAAGCTCTTATATGTTATAGCAAGTTATTCCTCTTAAAGATTTGAAGCAAAAATCCTAGATCCAGAAATCTCAAAATAAGGTCAAATCCAAATAAAACCAAACAACTTTTAAATCTTGCAAGACCTAGTGTGTAAATGAATGTGGATTGATATCTATGAGTCTTCTCTATCACTTATATATCCTTAGTACATAGCAAGATCAAGAAGGAAGAGGAGATCAAAACCAACTAAAACAAGAATAAATCAACCAAATTAAGAAGACGACATGATGATGAACAAAGTTGATCTATTACTACTTAAGTATGAAGGTTTTATAGCTACTCCATCTAGAAAGCAAGAGAACGCACTACAACACTCACATTTTTATAAATTTAACCCTAGAACATAAGGTTGAATGGATGGTTGGATTGCAAGCTTTCATCTTCAACCCGTTAAATATATAAGGCAACAAGTCCATATCTAATTCTAATAGATAATCCACTAGCATATTTGGGGGAACCCGTTAACCCTACACAACATGAATATTACTCACGCATTTAACCCATACACGCCTTTTAAAGTACATGAGCTCAAATTTGCTAAGTCTTTGGCTTTTGATCCACTTGATCTTTCAAATATCTCCTTGATCTAAATGGCCTTCCCAAGAGCCGCTTAAGCGCCACGGTTTTGATCCAATGCAGTTTTTGGTATTTAGCCTTATTACTAAAACACCATTTCTTGACTCGGTTTTCATCTTTTCTTGTAAGCAATCGTTATGCTTATCATGTATAGGTGCAGCAATTGTTTACCATACATCGGCAACTCTCCCGTTCCAATTCTATTGGATCACGTCCCACTTAGACCGACAAAACTACTTGGTGCAACCCGCCGCTTGAACCTTCCTTTCAAAATTTCCCGCCTTCCTTGTGTGGTGCTTAAGCTCAAATATCTCACCTTCATTCTTGACCATCCTGAGCCCAATTCCTTAACGTAGCCTCGATTCTTGCTGTTGACTATGGTTGACTTCAAGTTTTCCACCACATCTAAAAATAAAAAATCTTTTTCGGCATGTATTTTTCACAACTAGACCCTAGTTACTCAATGCATGCTTTATGCAACATAAGTGTATCGACCTAGGTGGAAACAAACCAAACCACGATCAAATTCCAAAAAATCATAATTCCAACCGAAATTCACCTTCTAGCCAGTCAAACTGTTGAGGTCACCCGATCAGACCGTTAAGCCCAGCTGGTCTAACTGCCTCTCAGACCGGTCAGATTACCAGGTCTGAAAAGGATATGAAAAACTGCAAACAATACAAAATTCAAAATTCAATTGTATAAACTTGACAATGGTTTATCATACAGTAATTTAGACCTTCTTATATGGTCTCTCTCGCCGTTAACATTTTTGATTGCTGGTTTGAGTTACCTGTGGTCTCCATGGTCAGCTCGTGCAGATATTGACAGCCAGAGGGCTAGCAGCACTGCATGCACACTGGACTCGATGGGGACGGCCGTTGCCAAGGACATATGCAAGCTCCATTCATGGATCCATGTTCTTCCGTCGTCAACGGTGACGTTCTCCGGTTTGGAAAAATGTTGCGGCGCCTAGGTCACCGATCGATGTACCTTGCTAGCTAGGTCAGACGATGTTAGTGTCACACTATAAACTATATTAATGATCCACAGTAAGCAGCTTAGCCAGGGGACGACATGGGAAGGTTGGTGTGACGTGATTGTTGGAAAGGCTTGCCCAGACTTGTATATATCTATATAAATACAGATCGAAGGTAGTTGCATAAATTTCCCTCTTGAAATAGGAATCATTCAATTCCTAAAAGAATCGATGCAAGGATTAGTGGTAGTACTAGCTAGCAGAAACGGAATGAGCTAGCTAGCTGCTCAAAACCTAAAGTTGCTTCTTAAGATTCGCTCAATTAGTGCCGCCCGGATAAATCAAACGAGAGAAATTGACGGATATATATACAGGAGTAGGGCTGTAAACGAGTCGAGTTCGAGCGAGCTTGGTCTTTCAGACTCGAGCGCGGTAGAAACTCGAGTCGAGCTCGAGCCGAGCTCGAGTTGGGGTCCGAGTTTGAACCTGGGCTCGAGCTCGGCTCGGCCTAAACTCGAGTAGGCTCGAGCTCTGCTCGGTGAAGCTCGATAACAATTAAAATAATTTATTATGTACTATTTTTCAGTAATAATTTTTTAAGTTCAAGCTTGGTTCTAGTAAACTCGATAACAGTCAAAATAATTTAAATATACACTAATTTTCAACAATAAGAAAAGCTCGAGCTCGAGTTCGGCTCGAGTAAGCTTGGTAAGAATTAATATGTACTACTATTTAAGCTCGAATCGGAGCTTCTGAACTATTCGAGCTCAGCTAGGTAAAGTTCGCGAGCTCGAGATCAAGCTCGAGTTCGGCTCGTTTAAAGTTTGAACCGAGCTCGAATCGAATCTAGAATGAGCCGAACTCGAGTAGCTCGTCAGCTCCGAACTTTTTTTAGGGGCTAGGGGCTAGCTAGCTAACAGAATGAAACAAACATGCATGAATGGCCAGCTAACAGCTAGCTTAAAAGTAAAGAAGCGGTACCGATCCAAGCTAGAATTTAATTGATGGATGAAACCGGTTCATTTAGTACATTGAGATCTGAGAACCTACGCGCGCGGCCAGGTTATTGCACGGCAACGCGAGTCGAATGCCGTGGGCATGCAACTACATATAATCAGATTAGATGGATCAGACTTGATCGGAGTTCGTAGTACGCGCACCTGGCAAGGGTGCCACGTTTAATTCTCTCATCATGTCGCGCCCATCAGGTTAGGACAACCAATTTTTTGGTGAAGAATTAGGACAATCAATCAAACTAGAACGCATTGGATCAACTTACTCTAGCTAGTAGATGTATATAAGCTAGCCATTGGATTTTATATATGTACTGACATGAACTGGAAATAACTGAAAATGCAAAGTACTGTATCACAAAGCTCTGATGAATGCAATCAAGATCTGGTTTTGCTTCGCTGCATGCATGCAGTAGGCTGTAGGTCCGGTGATGTTAGAGTTAATCTTGATGTTTGTTAGTAAAGTGGTTGAAGTATCGTGATCGTGACGCCGTGGTTGGAATGATGTGATCGTGGCGCCATGGTCGAATTACCGTGGTCGTGGTGCGGTGGTCGAATTGCTATGGTCATGACGCCGTGGTCGGTAGTCGTAAGCTACAATATCTTATCAATAGTCGTAAGTTACAGTACCTAATCGGTGCTCAGAAGACCTGTGTGGTCAAAAACCGGTAGTACCGGTTTTGTATGAGCGATACGACCGGAGTTGCGTCGAGACGCCGTGGTCAAGCAGCCATGGTCGAGACACCGTGATCGTAAGTCGTGGCTGGGCATCCGAGTAATGGTTATAACTTAAGTCAATGTGTTGACCGAGTCGTGCGGATCATAGAGAAGATCCCATACAATAACATGCGAATATGTCATAGTTGTTAGTTAATATATCATTTGTATATAAGTTACGTTCACGTGGTCGTGTATGTTTGACCCTAGGGACAAAATTACAACAGGTGAGTAATAACTATGGCGCAGCCTAGCGGCAACAAGTGGGTCGAATTAAGCAGCTGGTACTCCTGTGGAGTGGAGTAGAGGGATGGACGCCGCCAATTAATAGCTAGCGCGAGCGCGCGCAAACGTGAGTCGTAAGGTTACACAGTACAGAGGAAAACCCTGGATTGGACTGGAGGATTTCATTTCAAGCACCGGTGGCCCGCGGCCGTGGGGCTACGTGCCTCTCCGGCCGGCCGGCCACTTGCTCCGCCGCCGTGTCACGCCAGATGTTTTTCATCTTTCGACTAACCTTCTGGCTGGCCCAGCTCCACGGACGTTTCAATCGAAACCCGCCCTGCACCTGCAGTAAGATGGTGGCTCAGGCGCCAAGACTGACACTGCTGCTAGCTTTGATACGTCTCGTGTACGTAACGGAAATACGGAATGTACTCATGGACTGCCTTGGAGGTAAAGCCAGATTCGATGCTATTGTACACTATATTTATAAAACTAGCTCTATACATATTGAATTGATAAAAATGTTAGTTCTGTCATCTGATAAGCGGACGGTAGCGCCAGCTAGCGACACGAGGCGAGGTCGTCAGTGGCAGGTGCCTGCCATCCCCTCACAGACGGCAGATAGCCTGCCGCCTAGTGAGGGACGGCAGGCTTGTCTGCCGTCTGGTGAGGGGGTGGCAGGTAATTAAGCCAACTAATTAGCCGGTTTAATTATCTGCCCTAATTTTTTATTTAGTATTTTTTGAATTTTTAAATATATGAAATGAGCTCAAAAAATTACGAAAATTTATATACAATCTCTTGGCCCAACGTCATAAGCGGACGGCAGCGTCGGCTAGCGACACAAGGCGAGGTCGTCGGCAGCAAGTGCCTGCCACCCCCTCACCATCTGCAGCTTGTCTGCCGTCTGGTGAGGGAGTGGCAGGTAATTAAGCAAGCTAATTAGCCAGTTTAATTACCTGCCCTATTTTTTTACGTTTATTATTTGTTTGAATTTTTAAATATATGAAATGAGCTCAAAAAATTACGAAAATTTATGTACAGTCTCTTGACACAACATAACTCACAGTGTAATTTTTGAGTAATTTTATCCGTTGCGAATGTTGCTCAAAAATTCATAAAAGTCTTATATTTTTACGAGTTTTTACATGTAGCAAACGAGCTCCAAAAATTACGAAATTTTATGTGAAGCCTCCCGACACAGTCATCGCTATTGTGTATTTTTGGGTTTTTTGTGTGGTCCAAATTTGACACGTTTAGTTGGGTTAACTTAATCATGAATTTACAAATATTTCACGTTTTTTACAATTTTATACATTAGGAACACTTGTACAATTAAAAGTAATTATAGTAGTACAAAAATGCATCACACTAGATACAATATGGCTCACCCATCCGAGCCACTACTATCTTCTCGCCGCATTTGCCTCCCCGTACATGGTCTTGTCTTCTGTTGCGCACGAGCATGTCTCATTGGGTACGTCAGTCGTTTCGGAGGATAAGAGGAGGCGTCGGTGGATGGTGGCAAAACTAAGAGGAGAGGAGTTGGGGAATAAGGTTGAGGAATGAGGATGCAAATTGGGGAATGAGGTTGAGGTTGAGAAGTTGGGCTCGGGTCCTGGGGTTCAACATCTGGGCCTTGGGGTTTAGAAAGGGGTAATAATAGGTATCAAATACATATCGTTGTCGAAAGTTTTTGAACTTTTCTGGACTATTCGAGTTCGGCTTATTGAAGTTTATGAGCTTGGAATCAAGGTTGAGTTCGACTCATTTGGAGCTCGAGTCAAGCTCGAATTGAGCCCAGAGCAAATTGAACTTAAGCAACTTGTGAGCTTCAAGCTTTTTTACAACCCTATTTATGTGTAGCTGATCTTCGTAGTTACTTGGCCCGTAGAGATTAGATCACTGTTGATACTTCAATTCACGTTTAATTAGGGCTAGGATGGTTTTTGTGCTTGTCAATATATGAAGTAGTAATGCTTATGATGGCATGTCTTCTCTCTCAGCCTGTTCAAAACGGCTTTGAGCTTCTGGCTTGTAGTTTTTAGAAGCCGAAAGTTATTTTGAATACGTTGGTTTCTTAACATAGATTTTTTTCCTTTTTACTTTATATTATCCGTAGAAATATAACGATTTTTTACTTTTACTTTTTTTATTTATTTTTCTTTAATTGAATGCCTCAACCTAAAACTAATAGCCACTACCGAGTATTATGGACCTGTTTGGCAAAGGCTGCGGCTTATGATTTTTGGCTGAAATTTTTGAATTTTGGCTGTTTATGGTACAAATTACGGAGAGAGATACTCATTTGCGATTTTGGATGATACAGATGTTGGACTTTTAACGTATACATCGTTTAACTTGTAGATCCCGTCTTAAGAAAATACTCCGTTTAAATGTTAGGTACTATAGCAAAAATAAAAAACGACCAGTTTGAAAAAAAACAGACCTATATTTCAGCCAAATACCATCAGTAAATGTCGTTTTGAATAGGCCTCTGTCTCTGTCTCGAGAGGAGAGGATAGGAGAGAGATGTGAATGCATGTGTGGGCAGGGTTTTGTACTCACCACATGGTAATCAATGTTGCGAAGTGATTCGAGGAGTCCTTTGCGCCGGACTTTTTTGCCATTGGATCGATCATCGGTTACAGTACAAGGGAGACACCGGCCGGGAGGTGTGGCAGAGCCTGAGATGAAATACCCACAGTAATCACTGGAGTAGGTACTGTTAGAAGATGGATCTCCTCGTCAACATGAATTGCACGCAGTTTCGGATATCTGGCGAAACCGCAGGCGGACGAGTCTGTTGCCCTTTTCTTGTTGTATACGACTCAAACACTGTACTTGTGATTATGTAAGTCTTATTTTCAGTTTATGATTTATATCTTTTTCTAAATAAGTAAATAAGATAGTTTTTCTATCATTTTTTTTAAATAATTTATTAGTATAGTCTTTTTAAATCGATTTATCAGCTTATTGATATTTGATTTGTTAGCATAGCCACTTACATTCGGATCAAAAGTCATCGGATATAGCTGAAAAGAAAGTATCGAATAATCTGATTAATGAAACGATCAAGGGCATGCGATTGCAGCCTTCTTACACCCACTTACTCCGTATATTACCTGGCCTACCTGAATCATGACAGGAGAAGCGACAGAGCAGCTAGCTAGGTGAAAGAGTACTACTACGGCTACTACTACTACCTACGTATAAGTAATCAATAATAACTAAAGATCTAGAAACCCAATACCCGTTGATGATTTGATCAACTCGCGTGGTTGGATTAATGCATTCCTCCTGGCTATGTGTATGTGGTGGTGAGTCAGCAAGGTAGCTGGCACGCTCAGATCGGCTGGGAATTTTCACTCGTTTCGACTTGAGCTTCTGTCTTTCTCCGTCTTATTTTATATTATTTATAAATTTCATCTTTTTTTATATTTTTGCCTTTTTTTAATTTTTTATCGGTTCTTTTTTTTCATATTTATTTGTATTATACGTAATGGGCTAACGTGTTTTTTTTATTTTTAATTTTTTTAATTTAATTATGTTAAATAAATATCTATCAGCTGCAGTATTTTTTAAACCAACTACCATAATTTTTAGCCATGAACCACTCAAAAAAGCTATTTTGAGCATGGATGGACAAGGCAGGCAGCAGAGTTGATGTTAGCGTGCAGTCAGCCACTGGTCTGCTAGGGAGCTAGCGGGGCCAGCGCAGAGCATCCTCCTGTAAAAAACTAGAGATTCTCTCAAGACCCTCTCGCCTCAAGCCCGGCCCAAGGGAAGGCCACCAAATCGCACGCGTGGTTACGTGTGGTGTATGTGCTGTGCGCACGCGTCCTCGCTCGTAATCTCAAAAAAAAAATCGTCGCGGCACAGCACCGCACCGCACCGCACCTCGGCTCGGCACCAACCAACGCGCTCGCCGTTGGCCATCCGCCTCGATCGTCCACCGTATCCTGAAACCACACGTCATGCATGCTGCTACAGTCCATCCATGCCAACGTAAATACTGATATTATTGCCCGGAACAGACTTTATCGACTGCCTTCCGATCGATCTTTGCATCATGCATGTGATGCAAATCCATACATGTAATTTGTTGTTATTGATGATGCATATCCAAAGCTCCTAATCATCGAAGAAGAACGGGGGGGATTAAAGCAGTCTCTTGGGGGGGTCCGGCACGGGGCAGCAGCAGTAGAACTGGAGATCCCTGAAGGTGCAGAACCCGACGTTGCGCAGCCCTATACTGATGCAGTACTCCGTGCAGGTCTGCACGTTGCACCGCTCCATCGTCTCGCACTTGGGGTCGCCCTGTGGCACTACTGCCGCTGCCCGCTCCTCCTGACCTGCATCTGCACGCATGCAAGGTACTGACTGCATCAGCTGAGAGTTTTACGCATGCATGGCTGAAGAACACTGCTCCTTCCCGTCACGAATACACTACTTGTCGTTTTAGGATGCTCGTTATCAAACTTTTACATTTTGATTATTTATATCTTTTCAAATATTTAGATTAGATATACGAAAATCGTATGGGTAGATTTATCTCAAAAATAGTTTCATTATATTCAAATTTTATTAAGTTATAAATATATAACAATAGAAAACAGTGGTCAAATTTGTATTTTTAGAACCGTGGTGATATCTAAAATAATATGTATTTGTGACCGGAGAGTATCCGATATATACTCCTTCCGATGCATCAGGACAGCTGAACAGGATAAGTAAATTTTACCTGGAGCGTCTGTAGATGCATAGCAGGAGGAGACGAGAACGGCTGCAACAACGATAAGAGCCAAGAAAAATGGCACCCTCGATGCCTTGGAAATGGCCATTTGCAAAACAGAATATGGTATTACAGATTCTCTCTCTCTTTTCGTTCCTCTGCTGTTTTCCTCTGGTCAATTTGCTGTGCCAATCCATTTGGTGAACGCTGCATTATATAGGCACGTGGAATTGAAACAGGGGTGGATCTCTCTCGCTGTCATTCGCTTAGTAAATTTAAAGATTTGTCTGTTGATTTCCCCCTCCATTTCTACCTTCCTGGCGAATTCTAAATCTAGGTTCTAATTAATTTGCCTTTCTTGGCATGCTATAGGAGTAATTCTTCAATATATGCACCGTAAAATGGATCAGAGAGATTCGACAGAATCAGAACTAATAACAGCACGCGATCTCCATTAACATTCACAATAAAAGGGGCCTCATGAAAACAAATCTGCATGCATATGTTCATTAAAACGGATTATGAATCGTTCCGTCCAACTTGAAATTCATTGTGTATTAATCACAAGCGATCAAATTGACATTTCCAAGACATCATGCACTCTGAGGGCATCTGCAATGGTTATAACTAACAACTAACTATAAGACTTCCACATCATTTATATAATACACACTAAAGCTAGCATTCTAAAGAACTATCTATAAGGATATCTATTTGATGCTTACATGCACACGTAATTTATAGATCTGCCTCGTTTGGCGTTATAGACTAGTGCTTAAGGAAGAGTGGCTCGGTTTTTTTGCATACTCTTTTCTCCACATAGGATATATGCTGATGTGTACATGCATATAGCTAGCTGACTCAGACCATTGCAGATGCCCTGATGGATAGCTGTCTACAAGACCTGACATTTCGTGAGTATGTATTTGCAATCGTGGTTCACCAAGGCGCTAGCGTTGGTCGGACGGCGGGGTGGAGCGCCTAACCTAGGCGGCCGATTAGCAAACATGGGAATGGGGAGGGGAGGGGAGAGGGGACCTTGGAAATTGGGCTTGTTCCAAGGAGATGAGCAGCTTCCCAACGAGGCACCGACCTTGGTCGAGATGCTTCTCTATGCGTTGGCTACTAAAAAGGGTCTTCTGAGGCAATGGGATGGGCGTTGGGCCAGTCCGCACAAACAGGCCAATCCATCCTTTGCCTTGCCCTACACCTGAACAAGCCACCGTCACCCTTGCCTCTATTGCTACTGTCGCCTTCATCAACACTGGCACCACCAGTAGCTCCGCCTAGGCCGCTTAGGTCACCGGTTTTCTCGAAATTGTAGCTGAGACCCACCGACTACCGCCTGAGGCCGATTAATCTGCTTGAGGTGCCAATTTCTGGAACACTGAATGCAACGGTTGCTAACATCAGTGAACTGCTTATGCAGATCAAATACACATAACAGGAGCAAGTTTACTTAACTCATAATTTCCCAACCGCCAGAGACAAACTGCAGTGAATTTCAATTAAAACACTGAATATCATGTTACACCTGATAAATGTAAATAAAATAAAGAGAAAAACAAAGAATGGTTTACCGTTCCACTTGAAAACGACAGTATAGCTCCCTATGTTCGATCTCTCTCGCTCTCTCAATCTCCCTCTTTTCTCTCTCTCTCGCTCGCTCACAACGACATGGGCCACTGCAGCTGGATCCGTTGTCTCCAGCTATGGTGCCACCGTGTATCGCCATCCTCAACCGTGGCATTGCCGGATCCGGTCATCCCTAGCGGGGGCAAGGTTGATCGACTGCCGAAGCTCCAACCCCAACTATATGCTCCTCACTCCAACGCTCCTTCCCTCCCCTATCTTCTCGAGTTCCAACGAGGAGTGATTGCGCTGCTACCGCCGATAGGTTCATTGCATCCCAATATTAGGAAGGCCGAGGAGACGGTGGTTAGGCAATGAGCGACGGCTAAGGGCATTGGGCTACAACGAAGAGAGACATGATGTGGTGGCAACACACTATAAATATTACGTTGAACAGGACAAAAGGCAAGACGATGTCGCTAGCCACCTGTAGGAGAGGAGGGGGCGGGAGAGGCAGAGGACAAACACGAAGCTGTAGCCGACGCCAGGGAAGAAGGTAGGAGAGAGCGGTGGAAGAGAGGGAAGAGGAAGAGGTGGTAAAACCTGATAAAACTCTACACCGTTCAACGATATACCCTCCGGTAGGATCTCCCTAAAATGAAACTGCCAACTTTAGGCCTTCGTTCCTTTTTCTTCTTTGTTCTTTCTGGGCTACACCAACACCTATCAAGAAAAATACAAATTCCTTCCACAAATTCACTGCAATCAGCACTCAACAGCTCAACCGCGACAAGCAACTAACTACTCTTTCTTATTTGCCTTCGAATACAACGCAAACGACAACATGGCCAAGCTCACACCATTCTATGCCTCGGTTCAAGAAATATCAATTATCAGGAAAAAAAACTATCTAGGTGCATTACTTATTATTCTTACTTCCACAACTTGACAGAATTGTCGTGGCTCGCAGAAGCCACCATCCCAGTTACCGGTGATTGCGCCAACGCCGCAATTAGACCTTCATGAGCCTGCACTGTCATGCTTTGGTTCTTCACCATGTTCCATAGCTCCAGAGACTGCATCATTAGAATGCGGATGAGAACTCTATAGCAAATAAGCAACAAAGACGAGAGGCAACAGAGTTGCTGTCATCGGTGTTTCCAACATAAGTTAACTATGCCTTGTGAAGGGATAATGCTGTAGCTAACAAGACTCGGATATTACAAGACATATTAACAAGCTTCTGTTAGCATCTTCTTGTTAAATAGGAATCCGCTAGCTGTCCAACACCAGCAGTAGTGCAGTACTGTGTTATAGCTTGTAGTAACTCCTTGTCAACAGCGATCAAACAAAACACCAAAGGTACTAAAGGACACACACTTCTTCAAAACAATTAGATTGAATTCAAATAGAAGCGATTAAAACTCAATGGAAGAGCCATTACTACCTGGTAGCCTCCAATTACCAAGAGATTGGTATAGTTTGGGTGGAACACACAAGAATGGAACTTGTTTCCATTTGAGCTGACCTCATGAATGCACTCTCCTGATGATATTGACCAGACCTTAACTAGATCCTGACTGACTGACGCAAGGTACTCCCCAGTGTTGTCCCAGCACACTGACTGCACGTCTGAGCTATGGCCCTGAGATTACAAAACAAGCGGTTAAGGTTCATGATTACTTGCACAACCCCATAAAACAAGAGCTTCATATGACAAGGGATTCGAATTTTGCATGTGCGGACACTAATGAAGGAAAACGTTGCAAAGGAAACTGCTCAAGAAAAAAATGAACCGTAGGTGTGTCGGTGTTCAAGAATGGAACCTGCAGGATGTATTTTTTGCTATACGTGTCAACTTCAAATATGGAAACCACATTGTCAGCAGCAGCTGCTAGAAACTGTCCCGTGTTAGGCTGAAAACGAACTTGAGCAGTACCGCCCTGTCCAAGAAAAATAGAGTCAAAACTAATAAAATTGCAAGTTGCTCAAATCGTATGAGTTCTATATATTACTTGAATTGTTGAGAAATTTTTTTAAGGGGATAGAAAAAGGGGTATCAACCTTCATGGCATGCATACAGCTACCCTGAGTCACATTCCAGAATCGGATTTCACCATTTCCATCACAAGAGCACAAAATGTCTGTCTTCTTTGGATGGAAATCTAGCGATGTGACCTGGCAACCATGCCCAGCAAATGTATGCACAGAGAATCCAGGCTGCCAAACAAGAAAAGTTCAAGTTTCATAAGCAATACTCTACAAAATGCAAGTACACGTACCACCAACTTCAATTGCAGGGATCAAGGCTGATGGCACAGATGGCAAACTTAACAATTACCACAGATTGGACATACTGAAATCTGATATTCCTAATAGCACGAATGTATATTATGTATCCGCTAATTTATTTGCACGATGGCCGTATCTTGTATTGTAATTTGAAGTCATATACAATGTGGAATAATTGCAATAACATCTATTGCCATGACCAGTAATCTAATAGTAAGTGCATATCAGTACTAGGACACAGAAGGCATGAGCATGATGGGTAATGATGTTATAGGAGGCAGTGAGGCACAACATAACTCCCTACACAATTGCTACTGTCACTAGCATTTGCACATACATAAACATAACTTACATCTGCAGCGTTCCATAGCTTAATTTTTGTGTCAAAAGATGATGTTGCCAACTGTGTAGAGTTAGGTCTGAAACGGACATCAGTGATAATGAGAGCGTGCTCTTCTGGTAAATACTGTGTCTGGAAAGTATCCATGTTCCAAAGTACAGCCTAAGAGAGAACAAGAATCAAGTAAGGCACCATACTAAGAAACACCAAAGGTGCAAAAAGGTGCCACTCCTACGAGGAATAAGTTCATAATAGCATGACATTTACTAGTACCTTCTTCTCATGTCCAGCACTAGCCAATAATTTTCCATCTGAAGAAAAGTGGCAGGAAACGATTTTGCTGTTGCTTGTTCGCCAACAGTTAACCTCACTGAAAGTAAAACCTAAAGAGAAAAGGACATGTTATCCAATATCTACAAAACGTTAAAAAATATCAGAAATATTACCTTTTGAAGCTGCTGGGTTAGGCTCAGCAGGACTTCTTTTAAGTGCAGCAAAAATATCCCTTGCATCTCCATCATCATTGGATAAGAATGATTCAACATTATCATCCAAAGAACCAACATCACCAAAATGTTCAAGATCATCCTGTAAAATACAACAGTTGCCTTACATATCCATATGACATAGAATGGGGCATTATATACATCCAGCAAACACATTAAATGGAAAAGGAAAAGGTGTAACCATTTGATTTGAAGAGGATGCGAGTCCAGTTCCGTCCGCACCATACATGATTAAATTTTTCGGAACATGGTGCATATTGCCAGCCATTCCAAGTCCATCTCCAGGTGTATGTGTGGATGGAGTAGACGGTGGAGAGTTGGCTGAAGGACCCACTGTATTTCCTGTTCCAGTGCTATTTGCTGCTCCTGAAGATGTAGGTTGCTTTCTTTTTCTATTGTTCTGGAGATAAAAATAATTACAGAACAGATAACCGCGAGTAGATCAGAAAACAGCAAATTGCAAGTTACTCACACATTTTAAATAAAGTAAGGGTATATATAGCCCATTAGTCAGTATAGTTAGTTCAAAAAGTGAAATAATTTCACAAGAAATATCAAAGGTCAACAACTTGTTGACAAACCCTCAAAAAACTTCTCTCTAGCAAATATGCCATTTAAAACCTGTAATGTCATGCAGTTGGATACTTGGATTTATGTCATTTGAATAACTTAGTCACAAAAAAAATGTAGATCGACAAAAAAAAGGAAAGAAAAACTAGCATATATGTTGTTTAAAACCTGTAATGCCATGGAATTGGATACTTGGATTTGTGTGATTGGAATAAATTAGTCACCAAATTTTATATCCCATTCCCCATAAAACACTTATTTGTGATCTTACCTCCTCCTGGCATCATTTTCAAGAGAATTTTTATCAAAGAAAACTACACAGCAAGAAAGAATGTTAAGGCTGCCGCACATCACCGTCACACCATCTAGCATCTTTTCCTGGCTTTCTCAGACAAACATCTTAATTCCCATTGTGTACACTATATGATATATCCACTAAATTCATAATAAGTTTGTAATTTGTTGACAGAACTGTAAAGGTAGAGGCATAAAGCATAGTTTTGCTGGGCAGATGTACAGTTTCAAATTTGTAAGGGTAAATCTGCACGAATTAACTTTCAAGAACAGAAGATGAATCCCAGGGGCTGGGTATACTGTCAGTACCTGTTGCGTTTGCTGCTGCTGCTGCTGTTGCTGGTTCTGCTGCTGCTGAAGTTGTTCCTGTGGTTGCTGAGAAGATGTCTGCTGCATCTGGGTAACTTTCAGATATAGTTAGATTCCAATAAACTACAGCCAAATAAAATAAGCTCTTAAGACCAAAAGTCTATGCAATGAAAACACAGAGATGCACACTTCCAAAAGAAACCAACCTTCACGAGATATTCTTGGTCTGGTCTGACTTTTGGTGAACTGGATTGTATTGGGGAACTAATGCAACCATCAGTCCCAGCAGGTTGTCCATCTTTACCATTCAAGCCACCCCTGGTTAGTGCTGTGAATCTGCGGTGATCCATATCCCCATAATTAGTTGGGTTGCTAAGGTTCCCTTGTGCTTGAGCCTGTGCTAAGAGTTGCTGCTGCTGTTGTGGTGACATAAGTTGAAATTGTGACTGTGTTGAAAGAAATGGCTTCTGCATTTGAGCACCTAAATTTGGCCGCAGTTGGTCGATTCCCTGTAAGACAGTAGGACCAATATTGATTGGTTATTAGATTTCACATATAAATGTGTACACATGGGGCAATAAATATTAAAGCTTACAGTTAACGGCCAGCCTTTCAAAGGTAAACCACTCACTCCTTGGTTCAGTCCTGTTGACAATACAAGACATCTCACCGAAAGCAGAATGAACAAAACAATAAAAGGGTAATTTTCATCTTGAAAATAACATTTGCTTATGAATGTTTTACATTATATCCAAAAGATAGTCCCCATCAAAACGAACAAAAAAACCATAAAAGTTAATTTAGTATAGCCTCCATATACATTTACTTCCAACATCATTGTATTTCAATTGCACAACTTTAGCCATAAGCTATACAAAGATCAAAGAAAGGCTAAGAGAATTCTCGAAAGTCCAACCAAGCCTTTATTAAGTCCACCTCTTGTTCTAAAAGCTCTATATCAGGATAGAAGCTTGATCATAGCCATTACAAGACTGACAGATAAATAAGAACAATCGTAACAATGTTCGTGGTGCAATTAGCTTTGAAACATAAAAACTGCACAATCGAATTTTCTTCCGGGACTTCGGTTGCTAAATCCCTATGACAGAATGACAGCAAGGACAGGAAGTTGCACACAGCAATGCATTTACTCCGAGTGCTAACTTTTTTATTAAAAAGAAAGAAAGAAGGAAACTAGAACACAGAGGAAAGGCTACCTGCACCACCTAATCCAGGTTTAGGCTGAATTATTCCCTGTCCATATAAGGATGATGGATCCATGGGCAAAGATCTTTGAGCTACACCCATGTTACCTTCACTTTTAACATCCTGTTAGAAATCAGTGCATACATTTAATGGACTAGTGGAAGAAATTGTGAACTGAAATAACACATGATGGGTGCAATAACCCACAACTGTTTGCTGATTCCGAGCCTGAATTTGTTGCAGAGTCGTAGATACATTTCCAGGAGTCCCAGGAACTAATTGCCTATTTCCATATAAAATTGTATGTTTAGTGAGAATAGCAGTAACATTTCAATATTCAATCTGTCCTTTCTTTTCCAAAAGTCTATCAAAGAAGGGGGTGGAGGGATCACCCTGCATGATTTGTTCCTGGCGACTTGAGAAGAGCCATCCTACTAGCATCAAGAAGCTGTGAACCCTCGGAGTCCATTGAATGAGGGTGCTTCAAGCGCTCTTCATACATCTTGGCAGCCAAAACACTAGCTGTTGATGGCCCTAGAATGCCATCAGAGTTTAGGGAATTTATTGGACTGTTAAGTGAAGGATGGCTTGCATTAGTTCGCTGCAGTTGAGCATGTCTTTGCTGGATGAGTTGCAACTGTTGCATCTGCATCTGCTGCTGGTGCTCTCTTGCTTTTATTTGTTGCGCCTGTTTCCGAAGTTTTTACATGGGGCGAGATTAAATGACCAATAGATGCATGTTGAATGAAATAATGAAATTCGGTGATTCCAAGCTACCTCTAGGTAAGCTGCTGCAACCTCAGAATGCTTCTCATTTGTCCTTGCAATAAATATATCCCAGAAGACAGACCACCACTCAAACAGAAACCCTCCAGGAGCATCAATTGCTGCACGATAAGTCAAAGTTTACCATAATGATGCTTGGATGAGTCTCCTATGCATACAACTAATGGATTACGGATGAGAGACATCCAAAGAAACCTCATGCACAAGGACTTAGCGTGCGCACACATCTGCACTAGATTATTAGTGCTGGCTATTTTTGCATTAAAAATTTCAATCAGATGGGGTATTGGGGAGCTTTACAAGATATCTTCCACATACCAGATTAGAAGACCTGTCTAGGGTGGGACAGGCAATTGGAGCCAAATATGGCAGGAGGTTCTGATGTGCCAACTTATCACTTAAATAGTGCCCAGTAAGGCAGAAGATACTACTTGTTAGCCCTTTCTAACAGGCATAATTTTAGTAAGCAAGAAGTTTGTTTGGATTAAAAAGGCAATGGTTCTGTTTCCCACTCCATTTCCTAAGGATATTGTGTCCCTGTCCTGTTTACTCATGTTACTAATTCTACCATGCATGTGATGTGAACAACGCACGAAATTATATTGGTATTGTTTGCCACTCCAGTTCTCTTCCCACTATGCACATGTGCCACTAGCCATGTTATGGTAGAGGGGCTCCCTAGGTAACAAAAGTGATACTCACTTATTACTGCTCATACCATGGCACAGAAGTATGTAGTATCTAAAAGTTATATATGTCCAATTCTGCTATACAACTGCAGTTCCATTATCAGCTAGTTGAGTTTGGCAGTTACCCTACTTGTCTGTCCCCCAATTACTAGAAAAAATCAAAATTCACAATTTAGGTGGAGTTTTCTTTTATTAATTTCTATTTTTTTTATCATGTGTCCTTGTTTAGTTGTGTTCAAAAGAAGCATTCGTGAAAACTCGCTGTGGCCTTTGTAAAAAAGAAAATCTCCAACTCATCTGCATAATCAAATCCACTCTAACAAATGATAAACTAGTACCCCTATTTGAATCTTCAGCCTTATTAACAGTACACATTTGACATAATTCACTTCATGCAGCGTTGAAATTGATGTGCAAATAATAGAGATATTTAGCTAAATCACCATTAAAGACTCAATAGTGGCTCTATATGTCAAGATACATCGTGTTTGCTGCTGTATGAACACCACAAGTAAAAACATACATGTAGCTTCTGATTTGCATGCATCTATAATACATCCATAATTCCATATAATACCATCATGTACTCTGCAACTACAGATGCTAGCAATCAATGTACCATAGCATTTTAAAATTTAGAATTTATTGAGCTTTAACTAAAATACTCCCAACAAACCAAATCACCGCAAAAGTACTTAGGTCATGGAACGCTGGCATAATTAATTGTAACCTTAACCAAAATAAGATGTGTCTACGAGCATGCAAAAACGTCCAAAGCACGAATGCACCGCCAATTTTGTCGTCCTCTCAATAATGATAGCTAATGAAGACTACTATTTGTCTCTGGGAATGAATCAGCCAGCTTAACCTCAAACCTCTCCAACTCCTCTTCAATTTTCAAAACCCCCACCTTGCTTTAGCTCGAAGCTCTATTAATCATTTTCAAGTCTCGAGCTTCTGTGCCCCAAATTTTGCTCAAAACTCCCCAAAGCCCATTCAAAGCTTGGATTCTCTGCCCTGATTTGGCTCAAAACTACCCTCAAGGTCAATTCAGATTTCGAATTCCCAACCCTATTTAGAAAAGTCTCAGTCCAACTTAAGCTTAAGACTCTGCCACTCCATTTCACATTCCGAATTTCCGTCCCATCTAGAGCCACAAACTCACCTATACCTACAAATTCTCTTCGCAAATCAAACTTAACCCAGTAAAAATAGCAAAAGGAATCATCTAGAGAAGCAGCGCGGATGATTACCGACTGGATCGGCAGCAACCTTCCCCTCCGCCATGAACGCCTTGGCCGTTGTCTGCAAGTTCCTCTTGAGCAAATAGTCATAGATATATACATCAAGCCTGCACCACCGGCACCGTAAATTAATCCCAATAGAACAGCAGAAAAGTCACAGAAACCAGCCCAAAAACACATGGAAACAACTCACATCTTATCCGCTTCCCAATTGCTCTGCGCCATTCTGCAACCACAACAAACCGACCAAAAACAGCAGAAATTAACGGCGGAGCCAGGCGAATCGGGCTCAAATTCGCGGGAAACAAAGGGATCAGAGCCCACATTACCGATTGGGCGCGATCTCGCGGCTCAGAGGTCAAAAAAAGCCTTAAAAAACCCGCAAAAATCCCGCGAGGAACCGCCGGAAGGGCGGCGGGTGGAGAGGGATCCAATGCCCGATCGGAGACCGCGGTTGCGGCGGTCGCGGCGCGCTCGGAGAGGGGAGGTTCGCGAGTGTGAGCTCGTCGCTCTCGCTTCAGTTCGCACCGCTTCGAAAGAAGGGTGATGAGAGAGAGAAAGAGAGAGAGAGAGAGGGGAGAGGAAGGGAGGTATGGGTGGGGTTTCAGTCTGGCTCGGACTTAGGGATGGCAATGGCGCCGAGGAATTTATTATAGGTGATAGAGACAGGAATATCTTTCGATCCTCGATATATGCTATTCTCCAATATACTTATATATATATATATATGTAAATTAGTATTTCTATATGTCTAAAATATAAATATTTTGTCCGAAGCCTAATATATTTTTAGTATAATATATGATATATAACTCATCTAGTACTATTCTACCGTCTCATATATTAATAAATTTACTTGATTCTATCTAACCATATGATAAATACATGAAATTACCTTTTTATGTCATTGAAATTTAGATTCTTAACGGGGCCACGCTCTCCACCAAAACCTCGGTGAGGATAAAACAGGAGAAAAATAGCTCTGATAGCTAAATATAGGTTGAGTTTTTTTTCCACTTATGGCTTGTGACTTATGTCATATGTTACAGTAACTAGCTTTTAAACGGTGTGTTTTTTAGATGAGGTCAACATAAAGATTATAGTAAAAAGTATATTAAATTCAGTTGTATCAGCTAAAATTATATGTAACTATTTTTTTTATATATTGTCTCTTATAAGTAGTTAAAATTTAAATTTTTAAGTTATAAAATATAAGCTAAAGTAAAAAATCCACTACAAAGATAGGAGGGTATTCCCACATCAAATAGCCCCGGCGCCAAACCTACTCGCGATGGTGAGCTGGGCGCCGGTTCAGGAAGGTTCGGATGACAGACAGGCACAGGAGTTTTGCAAAATGATACTTCGACAAAACTGCTATTTTAACCTTTTTAAATAGTGCCCAAGCTTTTTTTTTCTAAGTTTGTGTGGTTTGTAGGTTTATTTTTGTGCTAGCATCTCTACTTTGCGAGGTAGCAGGTGTGACTGGTTCTTTGGAAACAATGAACTTTGTTACTATTTTGTTGGGAAGAAGTGATTTTGTATGTTTTATTGATAACCTTAAATCTATCTTTCTTTTCTAAGATATAATAAACACAAAAGTATATAGGTTATAATTAATTGTTGCCAAAGACTTTCTCGTGATATTGAACTCAGCTTACTAGATAGCAACTCAATAGCCCCATCCACTAATCCACATTTTAAACAAATAGCCCCATCCATATTCTACGTTTTGATGGTACGAAAAGTTTTAGCTTGGCAACTTATTTTGATGCATAAAATGTGTTCTCTAAATTCACATCATGTATATTTGGTATGTAACTTTTCAGTTATGGAGCAAATACTCCATATAAAGAAACAATTGCTTGCGCTTGCTTGTAATATGGTGAAAGCAGAAGGATGATACTGTGATTCTAATAGGCTCGGGCCTGAAGCGGTAGGCTCGGAGGCGTGCCGATTGAAACACTCGATTAGAGTAAGTACATGTACTTAGTTGTCGAAAAGTATACGTTATATAGGAATTTAGATAACAACATCTTTCTATTGTATATGCTATTATACATAACTATATAAATAACTTATTAATTATATAATACCATTAGAGATAGCTATATAAATAATTTGCTTTATATAAGTTGTCTTTAACTCTGTGATACAGAGTTGTATTGGGTCCGGATTAACACGGTTTTTCTGGTGCGCAAGCCAAACACCGATCACAGAAATTAACCAATTACATAGAGGAATCGATGGCGTGGCGATAAATCAATGGACCGTGTGGTCGCTGCTGTTCGTGAGGGGATTTGTGAAAGTAGAGTGAGGTGGTGAGCTTTCACAGTGACGTTTGGGTTCCACTGAGGTTGCCTCGTTGTTGCCCGTGCTGCGCGTTATCGTGTAGTCTTAGATTTTGCTTCTTCTTTCTGTCATCTATAATAAGGTATTTGTTCTTTATCTCGCGATAAAAAATAGTTTTTATATAGGAATTATCTATTTATCAGGTGACTAATTTTTTAAACATAAGCCATATTTTTTATTCATGGATCAACATATAGCACATCAATCTCTACGTAAATTCAATAACCATAAAAATTGACTTAAACTTAAGAAAAATTCAGACAACTTAGATATAGCAAATCCATTCATAAACTATCTTTGTCAAGTAACTTGATATCACATATATTTATATGATTTTATCAACAATAGTAGAGAAGAAAGTTACACCTATATCAAGCTTAACACTCGTGTTGAGATGTCTTCTAATCTATATATATACACATATATATATATATATATATATATATATATATATATATATATATATATATATATGTAAAATTTAACTAAAATATGTACAAGTATATTTTGTATAGGATGTGTTTTTTTAATCTAGCTAGTTCATATAATCTTACAAATTTTAGTAAAGTAATTCTATTACAGTTATACAAAAACATTAGAAGAATAACGGTAATCAATTAAAATTAGTGAAGTAATTCCATTACAGTTATATAAAAAACATTAGAAGAATACCGGGAATTTAGAGGCACTAGAAACAATAACGTCACATATATAAATGCTAATGCTTCAATTCGAAATGCTCTTTGTAACTAAATCTCACTAGTCGCCACGGCATTACCCCTTTTCTACCAACACAGTGCCAACTGCCAAGCCAAGTGAGTTGGCCACAAGGAGGCCACACGAGAGGCCACACACATCATCGAGCACAGGAGAGGGGACAGGGCGCGGTGGCCTGGCCCGACGGTGAGGCCACTCAACGCTGCGCTGGGCGTTTACATTATTATTGTACAGACCAGAATAGCTCGTGCGAGATCTGGGCCGTCCATCCTACGCGGACGGTGGCGATGGTGCCGTTCGGCGTCGCGGCCGCACGTCGCGCGAGGCGCACGAGCCGTGGGGCAGTTGAGTGGAAATGGGCCCACCCGCCGTCCCTCTTGATGTGGTTAGCGAACGGCAACAGCTGAAAGTACTTAGATTTTCTTTTCCGTTTTCACCGTAAGGTTGGGCGAAAATAAGGTGTGGTTAAAATTGTACCGTAGTTGATTGAAATTATATCTGCATCTGATAGTAGTTTATTTAGTGTAACTAAATTTAAAAAAATAGATTAGCTTATCATAGATAATACAAACAAATATAAGAAAAAAAGAACAGGTAAAAACTCAAAAAGATTAAAAATAAAAAGATAAAATTTAGAAATGGTGAAAAATAAGTGGAACCTAAAAAGCACGTTTTGATTAATGAATGTGTGAGGTTGTGAATAGAGATGGGATATTTTTATGATTACTTTTGGGTCTCCCTTCCGTGCTTCGCCTGATTCGCCTGGCTGGTGATTGGTTAACACGAGTCAAGCAAGTCATCATGGTGTCATAGTTGAATGGGAGGGTCGGTAGATACGGGTTCGTGATGGTAACGTCTTGCCAAAGTAAGACAGGCTATTGTCCTGTCGCTGTCTATACTTATTAGGAATTTTTCCTTAGCTGTCCATACTTTATTGGAATTGCTATCCGTTGCATCCGAGCAAGAGAAAAAAAAATCAAACGCTCAGCAATTCAGTTATTCCGCACTTCTCTTACCACTCCGTTCAATCCTTGGGTCTGTCCTTTTTAACTGTAGTCTATAATTTTTTATTAAATTTTTTAAATTTTAACTGTTTACGATAGAGATTATGGAAAGAGATACTCGTTTGCGATTTTAGTTTATATAGATATTAGGTTTTTAACGTGTACTACAATTAATTTGTAAATACTATCTTGAGAAAATACTTCATTTAAAAGTTAAATATTATAGCAAAAGACAAAAATCGCTTTTAGAAGCCGTAAAAATAGACCCCTTATCATGTCGAGTCTTTTCATCTCCCTTGCTCTTTGCATGCTTGGTAATAACTAAGCTGCACTAGACAAGAGAAGATCTGTACTAATCATCAATTTGTTCCTCACTCTTCTACCCATGAGTCTCTCTCAACTGCTCTGCCCAAGCCAACTCCGTCAAGCTCTTCGGCAAGCTATGTTTAAGCGCCTCTCTCTACCACGCGCAAAGTACACAAGCTCTTTCCTCCCCTCTCTATCCACGCACGACAGAGCTCTAATGTTGTTGGAGAGCGGACGCTACCGACATGGCCTGCACAAGAGCATTGGCCCGAGCCAAGTTCGACCATCGAGCATGACTTACACGAGAACCATCGTGGCTAATGGAGATTTGCTGATGTCGACTAGACACGGTTTTGCTGATCGTACTCCAACTCTATCGGAGGCTATCTGTACTGGTGCTGCCCCTCATGGTCATGGTGTTGCCATAGCGCTCCATGACTCGCCGCATTGCCTGCGCCGCCGCATCGCACGTCCGCAACGTCTCGCTCGCCATGATCGCTGCAAACTCCCGCATCATCTCATCCAGCACCTTCCCCTTCGCTCCCAAGCTGGTCAACGATAGCAGCCACCTCTCCTCCTTGTCAACCTTCTCTTCATGCTTGGAAGAAGTCCGCTAGCGTGCTGCTGGTGGTAGTACTAGGAGGAGGGTTGTTGCGGGGCAGCGACGTGGAGACGGAGGTGGACGTGGGGACGAACTGCGTGGCCTGCAGCGCGACGTTGCTACAGAGCATGGGAAATAAATTCTACAGAGAAGGGCCTTGAAACTCTTCTCTTGAGACCCTTCCTTGATTTTTACCAAGTGACAGTCACGGATCTCAAAGAAACTATTCTCTCTTCTTCAACACTCCTCCGTGGACTGTACCGTATCTAAGCGCCAGCGCTTGGACAAAGACCTCGGTGCCGGGGAGTTCAACCTCTTGGCCCTAGAGGCTTTTGGCGACACCGACACCCTCCTCTCCTCCCACCCGCCGCCCTCCTCTCCTTCAAGGTGCTGCTCGCCTCTGCCTCAAGCCATTGCCCGCCGCCGCCCCTTGTCTCCTCCCAACCTTCGCCCCTCCACGGCTAGTTCGATCACGACGCCATGACCATGGCCAGTTCCACCACGGCGCCACGACCACGACCGCTTATACCACGGTGCCACGACCACAACCGCTTCTACCACGACCACTTTAACCACGGCTAGGGAGAAAGAAGGGTTGGAGGTGGGCGACGGTTTGGAGGAGAGGAGGGACGGTGATGGGCGACATCTCGAGGCAGAGGCAGGCAGCACTTCAGGGGAGAGAGGGGGTGGAGGCGGGCGTCAACGGAGGAGAGGAGAGGAGTGGCGGTGGGTAGTAGGTCGAGGCGAAGGTGGTCGGCTGCTCGGTGGAGAGGGTGAGCAGAGACAACCAGCTACTTAGATTGTTTTGACATCCGTGGTTGTCGGCGCCGACGAGGGATGCCGGCGCCGACCTCGTTGCTGAAGTTGTTGCAGCTGTGGCTGAGCGGGCGGTACGTCTCGTGGGCGTAGCGCGGGGCGATGTCGCGGAGGTAGCCCTCGAACGCCTCCCGCGGGACGTGCGCCACGCCCACCGGCCGCCCGTACGGCGTCGCCCCGGCGCCGAAGTAGTGCTCGTTCCCGTACACCAGCACGGCCGTATGCCTATCTGTACAGAATCGCATTCAAATCGTATATATTGCGATCAGACTCGGAAGAACTGAGCAGATTGCCTCGATGGGCTTGCCGAGGAAGGAGGTCGAGAGCTGCTCAACGAAACCTTGTACCCCTCTCACCTGCCACCATTAACAGCCAACCAACAACAACACTGTCTCAGATCTCACGTCTCGATTTCTCTCGTTCCTAGCTCCGTTATGAGACGAGATTAATTTTCGACTAGTACCAAACAAGGACACAGCATCAAGGGACGAGCATTACCTCCGCCATTCGCGTGCAGAAATCGCGAATTCGCAGCAAGTCGAATGGATCAAGAGACCAATAACGCAGCTAGGAATTCGCGAATTCGTGGCCGTCGGATGGGGAGACGAGCCAGCTTTCGTTGAAGATTCCAAGCGTGTCGCGATGGAAATTTTTTTTGCTGTGTAACCGCGATACAGGCTGAGTTGCGTAGCTAGCCAATTAGGATGACACGTGGTATAAAAACACTATAGCGCTGCAGAAGAAAATATTTTTTTACCCGGCGCGAGCACGTCCAACCTGACGCGTGGTTGGTTGCGAAGGTGGCTACGTTCGGGTCCAGAAGGCCCTACTCGTCCGGTCCTGCTTGCTCGCGAATCATTTGGACGACGGAGGCGTGATTCTGGAGCAAGAGGGAATTCTGGTGGGGTGTGCGAGATTGAAAACTGTGGTGGCACGACACGAGGCATCGAAACGAATATAGAAAAACAAACAAAAACGACTCCGGAGCCTGAGCATTTCCACGGTTACAATCTATAGCTGCCACGAAAAAGTTTGGACTTCGCTGAGGCAAGAGTATTTCCTAGTTGATACACAGGAAACATCTTTCCAGCAGAGATAAACATCTTTTCGAAGTTAAAGCTGTGTTCGAGTTCGAGGTCATGGCTGTGGTCGAAGAGCCGTGGTCCGTAGTCGAGGTCGAGGTTGTGGCCAAAGGGGGTCGTGGTCCATGGTTGAAGGTGAGGCCATGGTCGACGTCAGTGAAGTCAAAATCGTGGTCGAAATCGATGCCGTAGTCGAAGGGCCGTGGTCGAAGGACCAGGTCGAAGCCAAAGCTGTGGTCCAAGTGGAGGGCGCGGTCGAAAGGGTCCACGATCGAAGTTGAGGGCGCGGTCGTAGTCGATGCCGTGGTTGAAGTCGAAGACCTGATCGAGGTCGAGGCCGTGGTTGATGGTCGACGTCGAGGCCGTGGTCCGTGGTTGAAGTTGGCGCCGTAGTCGATGTCGATGTGGGCGAGGTCGACGCCGTGGTCAAAGTGGAAGTTGTGGTCAAAGTCGATGCCGTGGTCGAAGGGCACCGTGATCCGTGGTCGAAGGGCGCTGTGTTCGAAGTTGGCGCCGTGGTCGATGTCGATGTGGGCGAGGTCGATGCCATGGTCCAAGTGGAAGTCGTGGTCGAAGGCGATGACGTGGTCGAAGAGCGCCGTGGTCGAGGTCAACGCCATGGTCGAGGTCGAGGCCGTGGTCAAAGTCGAGGCCATGGTCAAAGTGGACGCCGTGGTGGAAGGGCGTTGTGGTCGAAGTCGGCGTCGTGGTCGACATCGAAGCCGTGGTCGAAATCGATTACGTAGTCGATGGGTCGTGGTTGAAGGACCGGGCCGAAGTCGAAGCCGTGGTCCAAGTGAAAGTCGTCGCCGAAAGGGCGGTGGTCGAGGTCGATGCCATGGTTGAAGAGGGTTGTGGTCGAGGTCGAGGACGCGGTCGAAGGGGGTTGTGTTCATAGTCAACGTCGTGGTCGACGTCGAAGCCATAGTCGAAGTTGAGGCCATAGTTGAAGTGCGCTGTGGTCGACGTCGACGTGGTCGAAGGAAGCCGTGGTCCGTGGTCAAAGTCAAGGTTGTGGTCGATGTCGATGTTGGTGAAGACGGAGCCGTGGTTGATGTCGATGTTGGCGATGTCAAAGAGTCATGGTCGAAGCTGATGTCGTGGTCGACGTCGATGCCGTGGTCAAAATCAATGCTGACGTCAAAGGGTCGTGTTCGAAGGACTATATTGACGTCGACGCCATGGTCGACGTCGACACGGGCCAAGTCGAGGCCATGGTCGAGTGCGAGGTCGTGTTCGAAGTTGATGCCGTGGTCAAAGTCGACGCCGTGGTCCAAGTGGACGCCGTGGTCGATGTGGAGGGTGTGGTCGAAGGGAACAGTGGTCGACGTTGAGGTCGAAGGGGGGCCGTGGTTGAGGACGAGGGCGCAGTCGAAGGGGCCCATGGTCAAGGTCGAGGACGTGGTTGAGGTCGAGGCCATGGTCGAAGGGCGCCATGGTCAAGGCCGTGGTCGACGTCGATGTGGTCGGAGTTGAGGTCATGGTTGAAGGGCCGTGATTCATGGTTGAAGCCGAGGCCATGGTCGACATCGACGTCGATGAAGTCGAAGCTGTGGTCGAAGGGCCATGTCGATGTCGACGCCGTGGTCGAGGTACTGGTCATGGTCGAGGTGGAGGGCGCGGTTGAAGGGGTCTGTGGTCGATTTGGAGGGCACGGTCGAAGGGGGCCGTGGTCGAGATAGAGGGTGCAGTCGAAGGGCGTCGTGTTCGTCGTTGACGCCGTGGTCAAATGAGGCCTTGGTCGATGGTCGATGCCGAGGCCGTGGTCAAAGAAGTCTATGGTGGAAGTCAACACCGTGGTCGAGGTCGACGTGGACGATGTCGAAGCTGTGGTCGAGGTCGAGGCTGTGGTTGTAGTTGAAGGGCCATGGTCGAAGGGCCATGGGGCGGTGATCGAAGGTGGTCGTGGTCGAGGTTGAGGGAGGTCGACACCATGGTCGAAGTTGAGGCCGTGGTCAAAGAGCGTTGTGGTCGATGTCGTGGTCGAAGGGCATTGTGGTCGAGGTCAAAGCCATGGTTTAGGTTGAGTTCGTGGTTGTGGTTGAAGGATCGTGGTCGACGTCGATGCCGTGGTCGACCCCAGTGACTGCTTCGACCACGAAGCCGTAGTCGAACGGATGTGATCGAAGTGCCTGTGAAACCGATAAAGGTAGCATAAAATTCGATAAAAATAGCACCTCAGGTCCATAAGAGAACATAGCAAATACGGTAAAGATAGTACAAAATTCGATAAAGATAGCACCTAGCACCTCATATACATGTGAGGAAGAATCGATAAACGTATAAACAGTAAATCCTGTAAAATTCGATAAAGATAGCACCTCAGGTCCATAAGAGAACAGGAGCGGTGTAGGATCAAGGATACCGACTAGAGGGGGGTGAATAGGCGGTTTTTAAATTTTCTTTTCAACTAGGCTAAATTTCTCTATTTCTAAAAACAAGAATGAAAGACAATTTTAAGCCTATACAATACTAGTCAAGCAAATAGCAATACTAGTAATAACAAGGACTAAACAAGGCACTAAGCATGAAAACTTAGAACTATTTAGAAAGCAATAGAGATGTGCACACTTGATGTTTTTACCGTGGTATCGAAACTTGCTTGGCCCCACTAGTCCACGTTGAGGTTAGCTCGAACGAATCGAACCGGCTCCACGAATTGAGCCAAGCACCTCGATCACTAGAGGTAGCTCTTCCCACTCCGGTAGGCGAGCTCCAACCTTCACACGAAAGCCGGGTCTTCTCACAAGCTTCTTTGAGAAGATCACCAAACAAGCTTCTCCCAATCGTCCGTGTGCCTAAGCAAGCACCAAGAGTAACAAACCACGAGCTTCGCTTGATTGCAAACTTGTGCCAAGGATCAAACTAATGAATGCTATGCACTTTTGCTCAAACACCTTAAATGAATGCTCAAGAGTGAAAGTAGGTGTGGAGTGAATGCCCAATGCTCAAGAGTGATCAATAGAGTCTCTAACATCCGCTCATGAGCAAGGGTACGGTATTTATACCTTCCACCTACCAAAACTAGCCGCTTGGAACAAATTCCGGAAAAATCGTATGCGGCGAACTACCGCGGCCCGAGCCCTAGAGTACCGCTCCCCGTCCGACGATCGTAACGGCTATGTCGAGCTTCGCAGCGATCGTTGGTCCGTCGGCGCGGTACTACCGACGTTATAAAGTCCGGTACTACCTTTCACCGGTAGTACAAGAAAGTCGGCGCAGATTACCGCTGAGCCGAGCACCAAAAGTCACTCTGGAAAAAGGCTCGATTCCTCCGGAACTATTTATCGCGGTAGTACCGCTCGACAATGAACTACCGCTCTCCTAAAAACTCAGGGGGCATCCGGAGGGTGCTCTCTGGAGAAAAGGGTCCGATCCACCTCCGGAACTACACGTGACCTAGTATCGCTCGACAATGGAACTACCGCTTCCTAAGATTTTGGAAATGAGTCCGGAGGGTGCTCTCTGGAAAAATGGGTCCGCTTGAGGTTCGGAACTTCCGATCGCGGTAGTTCCGATTTCTACAATGCAGACGACCGCCGACGGTAGTACCGACGTTGAAAATCGCGAACTACCGCACGCCCGCATGAGTACGCTTTTGGCTTTTAAAACAGATTTTCAAGAATGCATGATCCTAGTTGATCCATGGACACTTAAGAATTGCTATCAAGCTACTTGCCATGATCCCTCTTTATGGTACGATTATTTACCCTATAATCCGGTCTTCCACCATTCTCCTAAGACCGGTAAAATAGAAAAAGGGAAACCTATTCTACATATACCTCTATCTTGAACCATGTTTGATCTTCATCCTTATCCTTTGGCTTGCATTTGTCAACCATAACCTGGACTTAACCTTTAAACACTCATTAAACGGTTAGTCCCATATTCATATAAATTCATTAATTACCAAAATCATTTTAGGGGCCTAGATGCTTTCAATCTCCCTTTTGGTAATTGATGACAACACATTTTATATGGAATGTAATGTTTGAATATACCACTTATTTTGATAATTAGTTGTATATTCTTTTGTGACCTTTTGAAAAGAGAAAATTCTAGCAATGATTTTCATTTTGGCAAGAATATGAATTTTCCTTTTTAAAGTCAAAGGGGTGAAAAATTTTCCTTTTTAAAGTCAAAGGGGTGAAAACTCCCCCTAAATTTGTGCATGAAATTTTACAACAGTAGAGAAAATCTCATTTTTATCACAATTTTGACAAGATGCACAATTGAGATCATAACATGAGACAAATAATAGAAGCAGTTTCATAGAGGTAAACAGTAGTCATTACATCCAGAATACATCAAAAGCATAGATAACCAAGTTCATTACAATCATTCAAACATAACTAGAGATAGATAACTAGAGATAGATAGCCCTAATAGCCCTAAATTCTTCTCCCCCTTTGGCATCAAATACCAAAAGAAGCTACTCCTGGGGACCGGGAGGAGAAGGATCGCGACGGCGGCGACGAGTATAGCGCATGGGCGAAGGAGGTGAGCTGTGGACCGCCGATGGTCGCAACACGCCCATCCGTGGAGTCCATGCGAGAAGAGAGGGAGGCAAACCCCTCGGCCTGAGACTCTCTCATCCGGCAGTGGAGTAGATCCGAGAGAGTGGCCACGCGGTCGAGAAGCCGCCGCGCCGCTTTGCTCACCGCGGAGCCGCCGTGCCGCCGCCGAGGATCCTCCCGCCGGGATCTCGATTGCCGAGCTCGGCGGCAGTGGGAATGGGAGGCTCGGTCTCGCTTATACGCCTTATGCCTCTTGTTATAGCCGCCTAAATCAACTTGGTCTCAATCAAGGCAAAGATATAAGGTCCATAATTAATGCGCTTGATTCTGCTATTTTGGAAGAGGCAATCTCCTAATGATCAAGTCCACTACATCAAACTTGACCCCTCATGATGTAGTCTATAAGATTCCAAGCATGTCCTCTTATGGCATCGAAATTTCCACTCTTGGGAAGAATAGTATGGTTGATAATCCTATTGATGATGCTAGGAATAGGAGAAGACCAACCAAGGTGCGGGGATGACCTCTCATTGAGGTTGTAGAAGGCGAAAATGCGAGATCTCAAGAGTCGGCTTGTCATATACCTTCTCATGTCCACTCACCGCCTCTCAAGGCAAGCTCGAACTCATGCTTGGTCGCCTCCAACTGTGTGCACACCGTCATCCAAGTCATGTCTTGAAAACTGAGAGATGTGCACTGTAGCATAGAATCGGCGAATGATCTCCTCATTATAGTCCGATCGCAGTGTCGCCAACCGATGCAATCCACATCTCGAAAAGCTCGAGAGTGCCATCATACTTGTCAATGGAGGACAAGTGCTCCCAATCCACCCACTTATGATCAGCGAACTGTCGACTCTCTCCATACAACTGATCAAAAATTTGCTCCTGAAATTTGGTGTGAAACTTGGGGTTGATGGAGTTGAAGGTAACTCATCTCGATTTCTGACGAAGTCCGATATAATCTTCTGAAATCTTCCTTAAGTCAATTTGAGGATCTTCCTCTCGGTGAGATCCTCCTCGAATCTTCCATGGGGAGCTATACTGTGGCTGCTGTGGCTCGCCTCCTCGACTCAAGACTCACCGGACCCTTGCCACGGTCCTGGCCGCCTTCGAGAGGCCTCGGTCGCAGGAGCGGCGGAAGATTCTCCTGACCGTCCGGCAGAGGAGTAAAGTCTCGTCGCTCTCCTAGTAACAGGCATCTAAAAGGAAGACGATACAGTATTAGAGCCTTACTAGGATGGATCAAATAGAATTGAAAGGGAATTGAAAGAGTTCATTGTTTAATCGTGGCAATCGGTAGTACCGCTGCTCGAGCCGGTACCGCCTCCGCTCGGTCGAGTAGTACCGTCGCTCGACCGATTCTAGGGTTAAGCCATGGTTTATGATTTTGGTATTTTCTTGGATTGAATCCATGGAATGGGTGTGTAAACACCTCTAGATACCAAAATACAACATTTACCCTAGTTTAAACCGCAAGAAATCATCCTCATTTTGAAAACCCTAAAATCAATCTAGGGTTCAAAGAGACAATAAAAGATGGGGATGATCCAAAATACCTTGAGGAATGGAGGAGGTGAGTCCTTGGGAAGACGCAAGGCTCAAAAATCCGAGAAAAAACCGAGCAGATTTGAAGATCCAAGTTCGGTTTTTGTGGAGGTTTTGAGAGAGAGAGAGGAAGAGGAGAGGCGGCTGAAGGGAGCGGAATAACCGTCTTGTGCGGGAGAGAGAGAAGAAGCCGCAAGGAATTAGGGTTTGAAATTCCCAATTTTTAAGTCATATCCGTAGTTCCGCACTGCAAGGCAGTAGTTCATCTCAACGGTAGTACCGCTCGAGACCATGCAGTACCGATTTTTCCGGGACTTGCAGAATTTTGAGAAGAAAGGTATAATATGCAAATGATCCCTAGTTTTTGCACTCAACTAACATCTTTAAGGATCATTATGCATTAAATATATTAAAATAATAATTTTAAATAATTTTTGCATTTAATCAAATTTTAAAGACTTTTTCACAAGAAACTTTTTCACAACATTGTCCAAGCCATTTCCAAGAAGTATGCATTTAAGTGAGCCATAAAATCATGCAATGTTGGAGTAGTCTAAGACATTTAACTCACTCCTAAGTTTGCAAAAATGGCTTTCATCTAAAGGCTTGGTGAAAATGTCCGCTAATTGGTTTTCGGTCCGGATGTGGCTAATGCAAATATCTCCCTTCCCAACATGATCTCTCAAGAAATGGTGGCGGATATCTATATGCTTGGTTCTTGAGTGTTGGACTGGATTATTTGAGATTTTGACGGCACTATCATTATCACACAATAACGGCACTTTATCAAAATTGATTCCATAATCCATCAAAGTTTGCCTCATCCACAATAATTGAGCACAACAACTTCCGCGGAAACATATTCGGCGGCGGTTGAAAGTGCTACGGAGTTTTGTTTCTTTGAAGACCAAGAAACTAAGGATCTTCCTAAAAATTGACAACATCCCGAGGTGCTTTTTCTATCCACTTTGCAACCCGCATAATCGAATCCGAATATCCAATTAATTCAAATTTAGCACCTTTAGGATACCAAAGCCCTATGTTATAGGAATGTTTTAAATATCTCAAAATCCTTTTACGGCCTTTAAATGACATTCTTTGGAGAAGCTTGAAACCTAGCACACATGCAAACACTAAACATGATATCGGGCCTAGATGCGGTAAGATAAAGTAAACTACCAATCATAGATCTATAAAGTTTAGTATCTGGGATTTACCTCCTTCGTCGAGGTCTAGATGCCCATTTGTTGCCATTGGTGTTTTGATAGGTTTCGCATCTTCCATCCCAAACTTCTTGAATAAGTCTTTCACATATTTTGTTTGGCTTATGAAAGTCCCATCTTTGAGTTGCTTGATTTGTAATCCAAGGAAAAAGCTTAGTTCACCAATCATTGACATCTCAAATTCCCTAGACATCATATCACCAAACTCTTTGCAAAAGTCTTGATTAGTAGAACCAAATATGATATCATCAACATATATTTGACAAACGAAGAAATCATTATTGATGATTTTTGTGAATAGAGTGGTATCTACTTTACCAATTTTAAATCCTTTTGAAACAAGAAAATCTCGGCGCTCATACCAAGCTCTAGGAGCTTGTTTTAAACCATATAGCGCCTTAGAGAGCTTGTATACATGATTAGGATATTTCAAGTCTTGAACCCGGAGGTTGTTCGACATAAACAAGTTCGAGATAGTTCCATTTAAGAAAGCACTTTAACATCCATTTGAAATAACTTGATATCAAAGCTAGATGCAAAAGCTAACAAGATTCTAATTGACTCAAGTCTAGCTACGGTGCAAAGGTTTCATCATAATCTAAACCCTCAACTTGAGTGTAGCCTTGAGCAACTAACCTTGCTTTATTTCTTACCACAAGTCCGTTCTCATCTTGCTTGTTTCGAAAGACCCATTTTGTTCCAATCACATTTTGCTCCTTGGGCCTTTCTACCAACGTCCATACATCATTTTTGGAAAAGTTGTTTAGCTCTTCATGCATGGCATTTATCCAATCCGGATCATCTAGAGCTTCTTCTACAAACTTTGGCTCAAGAGAAGACACAAACGAATAATGCTCACAAAATGAAGCTACTCTAGAGCGAGTTTGAACACCTTACTCACATCACCCAATATTTGGTCTATTGGATGATCTTTTGCAATTGCATTATGGATCTTGAAGGGTTGTTGTTGATCTTTGCTTCATCATCTATTTCTTGTACATCGTTTGAAGTTGAAGAAGTAGGTGGTTCAACTTGTCTTGATGAGAAGGGTGATGTAGTATCTTCCTTTGGCTTGATGTCGCCAATTTGCATGTTTTCCATGGCTTTGCGTAATCCTTCTTCTCCTACATCATCCAAATTATCTTGCTCTTCTTGAGAGCCATTAGTTTCATCAAATTGCACATCACAAGATTCTTCAACCAAACCCGAATTTTTATTGAAAACTCTATAAGCTTTGCTATTTGAAGAATATCCTAATAAAATCCTTCATCACATCGACTTTGAAATTTTGAGAGCCGAACACCCTTTCTTAAGATATAGCATTTGCATCCAAATACTCTAAAGTAGGAAATGTTCGGTTTTCTCCCAATGAGAAGTTCATAGGAGGTCTTTTTCAAAAGACGATGCAAATAAAGGCGATTTATGGCATGACAAGCGGTGTTAATAGCTTCCGCCCAAAATCTATCGGAAGTATTATATTCATCAAGCATTGTCCTAGCCATTTCAATCAATGTTCGATTTTTCCTTTCTACAACTCCATTTTGTTCCGGAGTGTAGGTTGTGGAAAGTTCATGCTTTATTCCAAGTTCATCACAAAAATCTTCAATTTTAGTGTTTTTGAACTCGGAACCGTTATCACTCCTAATTTTCTTTATCTTAAAATCAAATTCGTTTTGGGCTCTTTTTGAGAAACTTTTGAAAATTCCGGAGGTTTCGCCTTTGTCATTTAAGAAGAACACCCATGTATATCTAGAGTGGTCATCTACAATGACTAAACAATAACTATTGCCTCCGATACTCTTATAGGTTGTTGGCCCAAACAAATCCATATGTAAGAGTTCCAATGGCCTAGATGTTGACATGATACTTTTGGAAGGATGAGAGTTTGCAACTTGCTTCCGGCTTGGCAAGCACTACAAAGTCTATTTTCTCAAACTTCACATCTTTCAAGCCAACAACTAAGTCATGTTTGAAAAGCTTTTTAAGTTGAATCATACCCACATGACCTAACCTTCTATGCCATAACCAACCCAAAGATGTTTTTGCAATTAAACAAGTTTTTAAGCAAGACTCATTTGAAGTGAAATCCACTAGATAAAGATTTCCAAATCTAAAACCTTTGAAAACAATTTCCTTTTCATTTTCTTTTGAAATAATGACATTTTCTTTAGAGAAGGAACAAGTTAAGCCTAAATCACATAATTGAGCAACGGATAGCAAATTAAAATTTAGGGTTTCTACTAAAGATACATTAGAAATGGAAAGGTCATTGGAGATAGCAATTTTACCCAAACCAAGTACCTTTCCTTTGCTATTGTCTCCAAAAGTGATTTTCTCATTGCTCCCGCTCTCAAAGGTGGTGAACATTTTCCGATCTCCGGTCATGTGTTGAGTGCATCCACTATCCAACACCCAATGCCTTCCACCGGTCTTGTAGTTCACCTACAAAAGAGAATCAAGTTCTTTTAGGTACCCAAATTTGTTTGGGTCCTTGGAGGTTAGTAACCAAGGTTTTGGGCACCCAAATGGATTTCCTTTAGCACCCAAAATCGAGGTGCCAATGAAATGAGCAATGATATTTCCATTTTCGTTTTTCTAAGCATATAACATGAGTCATATAAACCAATGGATTGAATCTTACCCTTAGAACAATTTTGAGACTTATGTCCCAAATCCCGGCATTTTGTACAATACTTACCATTTTCTTTTACAAACCTTGGGGCTTGTATACCGGTTTCTTACCTTTCTTGGGAATATACCCAAGTCCTTCTTTGTTGAATGAACATCTTTGATCACTTAATAGTTTATCAAGTGTAGCCTTTCCTTTGTATGCTCTTTCCAAGCTTTTGTTCAATTTTAACACTTGTTCCTTTAAATCTTTGTTTTCATGAACAAGTAAATCATCATGGACAAAAGATATGACATTTCTAGAATCAATATTAGAAGAGCATGGCATGGCAAGGAGTTCATCACATGATGTAGATATGCTAGATTTAGATACTTTTACACTAGGCATCTCATTTATAATATCGCAAGTAATTCCAATGCTAGTGCAAGATTTTTCATGGATGAGCAAATCATGAGCTTCCTTTAGCTCCTTATAAGATTCTTGTAGAGTTGTATGTTCCCTCTTCAAGATCTTAAATTTTGATTTCTCTTTCCAAGAAATTCATTTAGTTCAACAAGCATATCCATGAGATCATCATATGAAGGCTCATCATCATCAAGGAATTTTACCTTATCTCCTTTTGCCATGAGGCAAGTTGGAGTGGAGAATAGTGATGGAGCTTCCTTGATTGCAATTCCGACAAGTCCCTTCTTCTTGGAGGACTCATCTTCACTTGATTCGAGTCGGAATACTCTTCTTCGGAATTCCATTCTCCAATGTGGGCTTCATTCTTGCCATCTTTGTGAAGCTTCTTGAAAAGCTTCTTCTTGCCGTTATAACTCTTCTTGTTTGATGACTTCTCTTTGTCATCTTTCTTGTTGGGGCAATTTGAGGCAATGTGCCCTTTCTCATCACATTCATAGCAACGGATGTTGCTATATCGCTTGTTGGAGTAGGAGTGCCCCTTCTTTGCCTTGTCATAATTTGCGCCCGGTTTGAACGCCTTCTCATGAACTTGTTCATTCTTCTTACTAGAAGAGCAAGTTCTTCTTCGGAGTTTTCCTCATCATCTTCGGATTCTTCACTTACCACCGCTTTGGCCTTAAAAGCGGTGATCTTTTTGGCTTTTGATGAGGATTGCTCCAAGAGCTCCTCCTTATCCTTCTTGTATAGCTCATTTGTGATGAGGTTGCCCAATAGTTGTGTTGGGGTCATTCTTGCTAACTCCGTGAGTTGAGGAAGAGTGTCACCAACATTTCAGATTTTCCCAAGAAAGCCCTAAGCATCTTTCTCACAATGTCAAGATCGGAAGGTTAGTACCAAGGCCTTTGAGCTCATTCACAATATTGTTGAGTCGTGTGTACATCTCATTGATATCCTCATGAGGCAACATTGTGAATGTCTCATATTTAATCCTAAGCCGATGCAATTTTGCTTCTTTAACCGTGGATGTCCCTTCATGAATTTCGGAAAGGGTTGTCCAAATAGCGTGAGCCGTCTCAAGATTACTCACCCTATTGAACTCATCCGCTTAAAGCTCCAAAATAGCATTCATTGCTTGGGCATCTAAATGAGCATTTCGCCCGTCTTGATCCGTTGGATTTAATGGATCAAGCGCCATGACGTAACCCTCATTTACAATTTTCCAAACGCTTGGACTCATAGCCTTTAAATAAATTGACATTCTAATTTTCCAATAAGCATAATTTGATCCATCAAAGAAAGGTGCCTTGCCTATAGCAAATCCCTCGCTAGCCATCCTTTTCTCTCTAGACGGTTAAGTCTAAGAATGAGAGACCAAGCTCGATACCACTTGTAGGATCAAGGATACCACTAGAGGGGTGAATAGGCGGTTTTAAATTTTCTTTTCAACTAGGCTAAATTTCTATTTCTAAAAACAAGAATGAAAGACAATTTTAAGCCTATACAATACTAGTCAAGCAAATAGCAATACTAGTAATAACAAGGACTAAACAAGGCACTAAGCATGAAAACTTAGAACTATTTAGAAAGCAATAGAGAGATGTGCACACTTCGATGTTTTTACCGTGGTATCGGAAACTTGCTTGCCCCACTAGTCCACGTTGAGGTTAGCTCGAACAATCGAACCGGCTCCACGAATTGAGCCAAGCACCTCGATCACTAGAGGTAGCTCTTCCCACTCCGGTAGGCGAGCTCCAACCTTCACACGAAAGCCGGGTCTTCTCACAAGCTTTTTGAGAAGATCACCAACAAGCTTCTCCCAATCGTCCGTGTGCCAAGCACCAAGAGTAACAAACCACGAGCTTCGCTTGATTGCAAACTTGTGCCAAGGATCAAACTAATGAATGCTATGCACTTTTTGCTCAAACACCTTAAATGAATGCTCAAGAGTGAAAGTAGGTGTGGAGTGAATGCCCAATGCTCAAGAGTGATCAATAGAGTCTCTAACATCTGTCTATGAGCAGTGGTACGGTATTTATACCTTCCACCTACCAAAACTAGCCGCTTGGAACAAATTCCGAAAAATCGTGGCGAAGCGAACTATCACGGCTCGAGCCCTGTAGTACCGCTCCATGTCCGACGATCGAACGGCTATGTCGAGCTTCTGCAGGATCGTTGGTCCGCTTGCCGCAGTACTACCGACGTTATAAAGTCCGGTACTACCTTTCACCCAGTAGTATCAAGAAAGTCGGCGCAGACTACCGCTTGAGCCGAGCACCAAAAGTCACTGAAAAAGGCTCGATTCCTCCGAACTATTTATCGCCGTAGTACCGCTCGACAATGAACTACTGCTCTCCTAAAACTCGGGGGCATCCGGAGGGTGCTCGGAGAAAAGGGTCCGATCCACCTCCGAACTACCTGTGACCGGTAGTACCGCTCTGACAGCGGAACTACCGCTTCCTAAGATTTTGGAAATGAGTCCGGAGGGTGCTCTCGAAAATGGGTCCGCTTGAGGTTCGAACTTCCGATCGCCGTAGTTCCGATTTCAATGCAGACGACCGCCGACGGTAGTACCGACGTTGAAAATCATGGAACTACCGCACGCCCGCAGACAGAGTACGCTTTGGCTTTTAAAACAGATTTTCAAGAATGCATGATCCTAGTTGATCCATGGACACTTAAGAATTGCTATCAAGCTACTTGCCATGATCCTCTTTATGGTACGATTATTTACCCTATAATCCGGTCTTCCACCATTCTCCTAAGACCGGTAAAATAGAAAAAGGGAAACCTATTCTACATATACCTCTATCTTGAACCATGTTTGATCTTCATCCTTATCCTTTGGCTTGCATTTGTCAACCATAACCTGGACTTAACCTTTAAACACTCATTAAACGGTTAGTCCCATATTCATATAAATTCATTAATTACCAAAATCATTTTTAGGGGCCTAGATGCTTTCAAGCGGCGATGGGGTCGTGCGGCCAAAGAGGATGTCGTCGAAGTGCCGCACTCGAAGCGCTATAGCAACCGACCCCGACGACTGCTTTGACCACGGCGCTTCGACCACGAAGCCGTAGTTGAATGGATGTGATCGAGGAGGGCAGCGCGAACGAAGGCGGTGGGGTCGATGCAGCCAAAGAGGAAGAGGGCGGCAAGAGCGAAGAGGGAAAAGGAGCGGCGGGCGCGCCGCTTCGACCACGTTGGACCATGAAGCCATAGTCAAATGGATGTGATTGAGAAGGGCGGTGCGAATGAAGGCAGTGGGGAAGAGGGCGGCACGAGCAAAGAGAAAAAAGGAGCGGCGGGCGCACCCCGGACGAAGAAGAGGAAGCGAGAGCAAGGAATCGAGGAGCAAGTAGAGAATAGCAAGCGAGAGTAATAGAGTGGAGGACGCGGAACAGCTACAAAAAGGCAGCCGCGATGCGCCACAACGAAAGCGATGCGAACATTCGCGAGAACGCACAGAGCTCATCCAAAGGTCGTGTATCGCATGGTCCACCCGATCGAACGGCCGGACACGGACTAAAGAAGAATATTCAACAAAGCAGATAACCTTTTTGCAATATCGGTGATGTGGTGCTTGGGGAGGCCGGGAATCCCCTACAGGGGCTTGGATACCAAGCAAACTCCGTCTTGGAAATGAATCATGCGCGCGTGCACTGCATCAATGAAATTGCTTGTCCCTGCTGCTGAGCAGTAAACATTTGGTCTTGAAGGGACAAGCTAATCAGGTAGGGTTCATGATGGTTAGGTGACAGCTGAGAGTACTTTTTTAGACCGTTAATTGAGATTACTTGTGTGATCTCATGGCACCTTCATGATATACATAGTACAAACTTAAGCGACACGTTCAACCATATTTTTAGACAAAAAGGTAGCACCCAGATTTATTTGAAAACTAACAAGTAACTTCGCCAATTTACAGTAGCAACCACTGAAAATTTCACATTATACACTACAAGGTTCAAATAAAACAAATTGCACATTGTTTGTGCTACAAACAACATTCGCAATTTAGAGAAGAGGGCTAGCGGGCTGCGTAGGAGTTTGTGGGCTGGACCGAGAAGTTGGTGGAGTGGGATGGGCCCTTAATTAGTTTTTGGGCCTATCATGTGGGCTGGGGATGCAAATGAAGGTTTTTAGCAATGAATTGTTCGTGTATTTATACTAGTATACAGCCGAGTTTTTTTTTTCGCAGGAAGTTTATTTTTTTGGGTACAGTTGTACCCATGTGTCATGTATGTGAAGTCCCTCCATCATGTGAGTCAGGCTCAACAATAATCTTGTGGAATCCCTACTGATCCCTGGCAAGTTGAACTCCTTCACTTAGCTGGTGAAGCAGCAGCAACGTACAAGCACGAAAAAGAGAGAGGTCTAACTAGTATGGTTTATAGCTTTTTATTATGGTTTATTAGTCTAACTAGTATGGCGGTCTACGCTAGTAACGTATTATAGTATATGTTAAAACAAATAATATAGATTATATCTTTGGAAGGAAATACTTATTTTTTATAATTTTTAATCGACGTCTTCAATAATAGAGACAATAGTTGTATCCATACTAATACAATTGAAAGAATGCAAATTATAATGGACATTATAGGCAAGTTTATTCATGTGCGTGCATCGCTTGAGTTCAATTCTATCTCTAGTATCTCACGTCTTAATTTCTTACAGGAGTTTTCTAACTATCGCTTGAGTTCAATTCTATCTCTATTATCTCATGTCTTAATTTCTTACAAGAGTTTTCTAACTATACACGCATGCATATCACGGTACAAATCAATTTCATACACACTTTCATATATATATATATATATATATATATATATATATATATATATATATATATATATATATATATATATATATAAAAAACAATATTGGTTATGATTTGTTAATTATAAGAAGAGTCCACCTAATTAAGAGCTAGATTTTTTTTTGAAATTTCTATCAATTATTCTCATTTATTAGGCAACATTCATCGGTTATGAATTGCTATACATAATTAGAGTACACCAAATTAAAGGCAAACTGTTTTTTTATTTTTAGGAGAATTTTTACAATTTATCACTTTTTTGTCATCTGATATAAAAACCATCACATGATTTTATTGTATGATAGATTACACCCAACTAGTTCAACTTTAATTAGAATCAATCACATCGATATAGTGATTCTAAAAAAACAAAGTTATGAAACACACATTATTGGTAAGTGTGCATGTAGAATATGTCTTGTCTTTTTTTTATTTTTCGTTTTTCTTGGTGAGTGCCACCTTTTTCTTATGTATGGATTTTACACATTTATTTTACACGTCAATATCCTTATTTTCCTCTCGTACGAAAATTTTAGTGTGTGTCATCTAAGATTTTTTTATTTATTGGGTTCATCTAGAATATATTATAGGTAGTCTTGTCTTATAAGATTTCTTGTTTTATCTAAGACATCCATTGATGATCATTTACTGGCCATAATAAGGTCCGCTAAATTGAGGAATGAATGTTTTTCTTTTTATTATTTCTAGCTTATTTCTCCTTTTTAGCAAAGGTAAAACTCATGTGATCGACTTTTAGTATAAAATACATATATTTTGTTTTCTCGAATATTTAATTTGAAATTCGAATGGAAATCAAATAGCTAGTTTTTTTTTGTTTTTCCTTGAATTTTAATTATTTTGGATTATAGTTGACATAGACTCTTTTTTAGTTTGCTAATTTTTATTTAATTATTATTCTGAATTTTTGTTATTTATGGATGTTATTTGAGATGTCGTATGGAAATCAAATTGCTAAATTTCTTTATTTTTATTCTGAATTTCAGTTAATTTGGATTGCGCTTAACATATGATTCTTTTTTTAATCAAAGCTTTTCTAACTTGGTTCCACGAGATTGATGGCTAGATCTTTTTGGTTAATACGTGAGCTTCTGAAAGATCAAGCACCGTTTAAATTAGTTTTGGTGTTAATGACAAATATCATAATGTGATTTTAATGATAATATCATATACAATTATGTTGCTTCAATAATATTGAAAAATGCATATATGAGACTAATATGTTTGTTGAAGTTTATTTATGATTAGTCTCATTTGATGGAAAGGTGAAATCAAAGAGGTATGCATTCGAAATTATTCTTTCATATATTAGTGCATTCCTTAAATCCAAAATATAGATTGAACTCCACAAATTTGTTCAAAATGAATATGTGCATATGTATTCAATATACATACTTGTATGCATACATTTAGGGAGAGCTATCTATATATTTTGGAGTTTCATGAGTATTGATCCATGCTTCTTTCAATATGCATATTTGGGATCTTTACTTTGAAATACATTGTTGGGTATATATATAACTTGTGTAGTTCATATATACTCAAGTATAATCAGGTTGTCAACTAACTTCTCCATTATATGTTAATGGTTGAATAGTCAAATGACAACCGGATAAGTAAGCTTTGTGTTTAGCCTAGAGTATACAAATTGTTGTGTACAAGTTGTATATTCGCAAATCAATCTTTATATCATGATTTATGGAGATTGTCACGAATTACCAAAAAGGGAAGATTATTGAATCTTGTCCCTCCATTGCGTGTTAATGGTGAAGTTTGGTAATTGATGATAATTGTTTTATGGACTAACGGTTTCCATGAGTTGGATGAATAGGTTAGGTTCCACAAATGAGCATGACTTGAGATGACTTCATGTGTTGAAGATCATCAAGTCAAGACGCGAGAAGAAGATAGATTCATGAGTTGAATGCTATCAAGAAGATGAAGGCTTTACGTGTTTAAGGCATCAAGGTGATCATGTGTTGATCAAGCAAAGACCATCATGTGTTGATAGAGTTGATGTGAAAGATGCATTATGTGTTAATGCATATCAAAATGATGACTCAAGGCAAAGTTATGACTAGTTAGGGCTAAGGATGTGTTCCTAGTCTTTTACCGGTCTTGGTGTTTGGTTGGAAGACCGGATTGCTAGTATAGGTTGCCGTACTATTAAGAGGGGTCATGTCTAGTAGTTTGAGTCTAATCATGTGTTGATGGCTCATCCTCACCTCGCTGGCTCAAATTGACATGAGGCTTGTATTTGCGAATGTGTTTTGCAAATAGTTGAAGCTCATGTGTTGAACATCTTTGTAACATGGGACTATGCATTGCGAATGTGTTTTGCAAGTGCTTGAAGTCCATATTTCTATTCTTTGTAATATGAGGCTTAGATTTGCAAATGTGTTTTGCAAATGGTTGTAGCTCATATTTAATCTTTGCGTCCTGATTTCAAAAGTGTGTAAATATGTTTTGCAACTTGTTGAAAATCATGTGTGATCCTTGTGTGCATGATATCATAGTTTGCAAATGTATTTTGTAAAATCTGTTGAGATATCTCGCACTCGCCAGAAAATCGAAGTACCGGCTCTGTATGAGCGGTACTACCGGCGAGAGGAAGTACCGGCATGTGTTGAGCGGTACTACCGGCTCCCGGAAGATCCGAGTCCCGAGCGGACCCTTTTTTTCCAGAGAGCACCAAGTATGGGCTCGACTCGAGCCGAAGTACCGCGCCGACTACCGGCGAGCGGAAGTACCGGCAAATGAACGGCGGTACTACCGCTCTGACCGTGTAACGACTAGTTCAGAGGCTCTGACATAGCCGTTACAACGCGTCGGAGTGGAGCGGTACTACCGGCCGCTGGCCGGGCAGACTACCGTCGTCCCGAATTTTTCAGGACTTTGCTCCAACGCTAGTTTTCTTGTGTGGGTATTTATACCCCTTGAGGCCGGTTGGAGAAGTTGCTGGAGTGTTCATTTGTGATCCCTTGAGCTAGTTTGAGGTTATCCACTCAATTGTGCATGTGTTGCACTTTGTGAAAGGGAAGAAGAGAACTAGAGTGCATGTGTTGCCTCTAGGTGAGGGCTTTGTGTCCAGCGAGCTTGTGCATCCGTTGCACGTGGTGAGAGTCAAGCGAGGGGCTTGGCTTATTACTCTTGGAGTTTGCCGACTCCTAGACGGCGTTGGAGGCGTCGTGCGCTGTGATCTTCTCAAGAAGCTTGTGAGAAGGCCCGACGGTTGTGAAGGTTGGAGCTCACCCACCGGAGCGGAAAGAGCTACCACTAGTGGATTGAGGTGTTTCGCTTAATTCGTGGAGTGGTTCGATTTGTTCGGGCTAACCTCAACGTGGATTAGGGGAGAGTGGCAACTCTCCGAACACCACGGTAAAAAGAGACCGTGTCAAATTGTGATTTGTTTCCTTGTTCCTTATTTACATTCAAGCAATTTACATTCATAGAAATAAATTGATTGCTTGCATATCTAGGATTGCAAACCTTGACCTAGGATAGATTTTGGTGCCTTAGGAAATAATCTTGTTGTTGGCGCTATTTGAGCTAAACCAAATTGATTTACTCTTCCGCATTATATACTTGGTTTAGGCAAATAGAATAGCTCTCGAATTAATTAGCAATTATTTGTAGAGTTCATTTAAAACCGCCTATTCACCCCCCCTCTAGTCGGTCACCTCGATCTTACAGCTTCCCTGGAGTGTCTAATTAGTATATGTTTACAAATTTTAGGGGGTGTTCTTTTTGGCTGCGATTTATGGCTTTTGGCTGAAATTTTTGAATTTTTGCTGTTTATGGTACAGATTACAGAGAGACCGATGCTCACTTACGATTTTGGCTGGTACATATGTTGGGCTTTTAACGTGTACTACGTTTAACTTGTAGACCCCGTCTTGAGAAAATACTTCATTTGAAAGTTAGGTACTGTAGCAAAAGTCAAAAGTCGTCTGGCTTGTCTAGTGCCGAACAAGCCCTTAATATTTTTGTAATTTAGGTTTCAAATTTGTTTGCAAATTAAATATTTAATCATCCTTTAATTTTTTATTTTGAATTTGCATGTTCTTGCATCGTACTTGCCATGGATTTATTTTTAATTTTAGGATGGAATTCCTTTAAAAAAACTAATTTCTATTTTTAATTATTATTCTAAATTTAATTTTTAGGGGTTTAGTTTGAAATTCATATGAAAATCAATTGCTAATTTTATTTTATTTTTATTCTAAATTTTATTTTATTTAGATTGTGCTTGACATGAAATCATTCTTTTAATTTGTTAATTTTGTTTAATTATTATTTCCCTGAGAAGTAGTGACTCCTGTCGTAGTCTGCTCCTGTCGTAGTCTGGACGCACCTGATCCTACTTCCAGTCTCTGTTGTCCACGACGTCTTCGAGAGTCGGTGCACCGGCGTACGGTACCTTGAGCACGGCGCAAGCAATGCGTCTATTGGTAGCCTCCGTGAAGCGCACCCCGTCCCAGGAGACGTACTGCGACGGGTTGGTGCACGCCATCATCCCCGCGGCGCCACAGAACGCCATCATGTTGAGGTTGTATGTTTCTCCCGCCGCAGCACTTGGCCAATGGCCTACCTCTGAAACCTGAGATCGAGATCACAACGTATATGTAATTATGTATCAAGGCCGTGATTAGCGAGAAGGTTGGCGAGTGCAGTGCAGGCTGGTTATTCGTTATTGTGCACCATATTCTCGGGGCGACACGATGATGTCGGTGATGGTGCGGTACAGGTCGGCGTAGATGACGGCCGTGCCAGGGTGGGTACTGTTGGGAGGAACCCGGATAAACACACCCAAATTAAATGGAAGATACATTGTCATCGGACGATGAACAACTGAATGACAGTGAGCAAGAAGGAATAAAGTTGCAGAGCTCGAGTGGAGAGAGTGTTTGGGGGCAATTTTTTTGTATTCTCTTTCTTTTTGCGCAACTGCGACTTACAACACGACTCGATTTACAGACACTTTACATACTCAACAGACTGAGGTCGTGTACTCCGGCCTCAACTACCCTGCAGCCTGCCCATACCAGGCAGTTAGCCGACCAAGGTATACGTCATCCACGACAACCCGTGCAGACGTCTGCCACAATTACCACCAACTTGCTGACGCCTGCTATAGTTACCACCAACTGCGTTGACTGCTCCAGAGACTGGTCGCACGACCACAACCACTAAGCTCAACCACGGCCTGTCTTCGACCGCTACACTGCAGCTACGACCACTGCAAACACATGCACCAAGAACCCGGTGCTTATGACTACGACACTCACGACTACAACGCTTACGTCCATGACGCTGGTCGTTACGACCACACACACCATGGTCATAACCGACCACACACAACCTGCAGCTAGTCTGGTTTATGTGATCGCCCACGCAGTGTAGTTGGTGGATGTAAGCATCGGGTAGTGAAAGGGCATGCCACCGCTCTCCTTCACGGTATGGACGGGTAACTGTGGTAGGTGTTAGCAAGTTGGTGGTAACTGTGACAGGTGTCAGCACGGGTTATCGTGAATGACGCAGGCCATACCTTGGTCGGCTAACTGCACGGTATGGACAGGCTGCGGGGTAGTTGAGGTTGGAGTACATGATCTCAGTCTGTGGAGTATGTAAAGTGTTTGTAAATTGAGTCGTGTTGTAAGTCGTAGTTGCGCAAAAAGAAAAGGAGCATGAAAAATTGCCCCAAACATTCTCTCCATTTCAGCTCTGCAACTTTGTTCCTTCTTGCTCACTATTATTCAGCTGTTCGTCGTTCAACGACAGTGTATTTTCCGTTTGATTTGGACGTGTTGATCCGGGTTTCTCCTAACAGGTATGTTGGAGCTCTTAGAGCATGCAGTTCAGCGCGTGGCTGTGCAGCTCGATGAGGTTGTTCAGCCGCGCGATGTAGCCGGACTCCGGGTCGTATTCGCCGGCGTCACCGCCCTGAGAGAGGGCTAGCAACTGCGGCTCGCAACCGAGCGGTATCATCTCCGGAACCACCACCGTTCTTGCTTCGGCGGCGATCATGTCCTGCTTACATGTATGGAAACGTGTGCGTGACTGATGATCTCGACGTACAACATTGGAAGCTAGACGAACTTCCATTGATTGATACACGTTACTTTGGAAGTCTCATTAAATTGCTAATTTTTATTTTTTAATTTTATTTTTTTTAGTTTGGATTGTACTTGGTATAAATTCTTTCTTTTAATCTGAGCTGTTATAACTTGGTTCCACCAAATTAAAGACTAGATTTTTTACTTTTTTTGTGAAAATTTCTAGCATATTTCTCGTTTTTTTCAACAATTCTAAAAGACTTATCTTTGACTTTTAGTAATAAAATGATAAATGGTAGGCAAAACCGACTGAAAAGCAGAAACGAACAAGCCCTCATGTAATGCAAGGGGATTACACTGCGAGGTACTTTAATCGCTGGATATTTGGCCCAGCAGAGAACACGGAGAGGAGAACAATATCACCGAGAAAACAAGCAAGCCACGCGTTTTATACTAGTAGTACACTTTTACTGCATGATCTATAGGGAACCGATCGATCGACGCGCTCCAATTCGTATCTGAATTGCCTGCGTGGTTCATTCTTTACTTGGCAGCAGCATTGTGGTCGTATGGTCGGAAGCCGTGGGCTAGGGCGGCGCGCCACGCCTTGTCCACGCCGGTGACCCTGCCGCCGCATTCGTGCGCGTCCCACTTCTCCAGCGCGTGCACGACGCCCGCCGCTCGCCACGCGCTCATCACCCTCCTCGGCAGCCAGTTCTGCATGCAGGCCACACACATGTACCCCATGGAAATGAACAATCTTATCAAACCTGATGCGCACTCTGATCTGCATCACATGCGTGATGTATAGTATGTATTTACCTCGCAAACATGAAGATTCTCATATGAATCTGGGACTACGAGTGCCGGGGTGCTGTGGTAGATGCAGTCTTTGCGGGTCTTGTTGGGAGGGAACTGAGAGTACGGTACGAAATTGACTCCTTTCTGGGCTTTTTCCTGCTCCTGATCCGTCAGCCCGTCGCCGACGAGCCATACCTGGATTTCGATCAGGTTCATAGATAAGCATACAGGAACTGGAGCTGTAAACTAGTAAAAAAGAGGGATGCAAGCTGCAAAGCGGCAAATTTACCTTGCTGCTGTAACTGCAAGACAAAACCAGGTATTTCTGCATTTCTGGCCGCACCTGTGGTTTCAGAAAGTCGTACAAATCCTTGTCTACCATCCCGACCTGTTCACCCATGGAATCGTCAGTAAAATTCTTCTTGTCGGATTTTCTTCTGAAGAACGGCTAATACCTGGATTTCCCGTTTGCACAGGGCCAAAGTTAGCACGAATTCAATCTTGTTTGCGTTTCCCAGGAGGAGCACATCTTTTATGCCTTGAGGGATCATATGGAGGACGGCAGCAACGGCCAAGCTGGTCCCATCGACGATCTTTGTCTTCAGGCTGGGCTTTCTGATGATGTATAGCTCTCCGTTTCTGTTCAGTTCATATCCCTGCGCATACAGGTTGATGTTAGCAACATAGCATCAGCTGACCCGAACGCTACCACTTTCAATTACTCCATCCATGGTACTGCTGCCCTGCAGAATGAATCGGGTTTACGAAGTAAACACTGCTGCTTTCTCTATCATGCCAAACTGAAACTGCGCTAATGGCTAGTTGCAATTTGCAAACGGTCTGACGCTGCTCAAAAATGACTCTCGAGTAAAACCAAAAATGATCTATCCATAGCGGGGACCCAGTGCTCGTACCCTTATACCTACTGTTTGTACGCTCGCATTAAAGCTGGTGGCGAACGGTGACAATGCATTGAAGGTGGATCTGCCTACCTGGTTCAGGAGACCGAGTGTTAGCACTCGCGCGCCAGTTGCTTCTGCATCTGCCACTGCCTTCTCAATCAAGCGGCTGACCGCATAGCCATCTACCTTCGACGTGTACTGCAGGCATACACCCCAACAAGAGCATTCATTTCAGTCTTCTGCTTGCACTTCAGAAAATACATTAGTTCTTGAATGGGAGCGAGTTTTTTCTCTCTCTCTTTCAGTTAGTACGTTTGAAAAGCTTGTGCTGTTGTTGTTTACCTGGGAGGTGTATCTTGGAATGACCCATGTTTCGATGTTGAGCTTCTCCAGCCGGTTGGTCTCCGATCTGAACGTCCTGCCGAAGAGCGAGGTGAGAGCGACCGGTGGGTACGTGAGCGCGGACACAGCCCTGAGGTAGAGCTTGGAGGCGAGCGGGGCCGACGCGACGGAGGCGAAGCCGAGGCGGAGGTGGAAGATGGACTCCGGCGTGGTGAGGTGCGTGAGGTGGACGACGTCGGGCTCCTCCTCCCTCCCGTGCAGGGTGCGCTCGTACAGGTCGTCGCTCGACTTGTCCAGCGTGCCGTACAGGTAGTCGTAGAACGGCATGAACAGCGAGTAGTTGGTGCGGAACTGCGTGTGGTGCAGAGAGTGGAACCTGACCGAATCAATTCGTTCATCAGGGGAAATTGCGAAAATTGCAGTTAGTTTCTGCATGAATCGATCGGTCTTCACCTGTAAACCGTACTTTCAATTTGATTAGCGAGTCATAGATTAATTTGGGTTTCTTTAGCTCGCCTTTTTAAATGACTTCCTGGGTAGTGGGTATACATTAAAATGACTCACGTGAGCACGCAGGAAGGCACAGGAGCCAAAGTAGTAGTAATACACACGCAGCCAAGCAGGCACAGGGGTAGAAGCAATGTAATGTTAGGGGACATTCGTATTATATTTTGAGTATTGCTATACAACATTCGACTATTTTTCAGAACAAAAACAGTCGGGTTGATCTGAGGCGTTAGATTTCCATCCAACGGATCTAACCATACAAGCCCCCCTCCAAAAAAAATGATCTAGGGGCGTTGGATCTCCATCTAACGATTCAAAATCTGACTATTTTTGTCCTTAAAAACAGTCGAATGTTGTATAGACTGGTGGCTTTTGACCGTGATTTATGATTTTTGGCTGAAATAAATAGTAGTTGTTGAAAAAAATGACTTTTGGAAAAAAGGGCTATGCGGTGCAAAAAATGAGGAAGAGATGTGTGCGTATGTCGGGAGCGAGAGGAGTGGGATGAGTAATACGTCCATGATCCTCTGCCTTATAACCGAGCTAGACGGTAGCGAGAGGAGTGAAGAAACTGCTTGGAGCAAAAATCATTCATCGAGCGAAACGGTTTTTATTTTTTCAAAGCAGATATCACAAATCAGAAGCCAATAGATTATGGACCGGTGGCTTCAGTGCAGTGCAGGGCACTTACGATGGGGTGTACATGAGGTACTTGAGCGGGGGGAAGACGTCGAAGAGCCACTTGGGGACGAGCTCGAAGTTGCAGTGGCCGAGGTAGTTCATGAAGTCGATGTAGATGAGGTAGCCATTGGACATGGCCACGGACCCGGTGTTGGTTCCCACCATGGTCAGCAGCGGGATGGCGAACAGGATGAAGTACACCAGCTCCTCCGCGAACGGATGGATCACAGCTGCAAGCAGTTAAATCGAAAAGGAAACAACAAAATGGATCGATCAAGCGATTGATGGTGGTTACATTTTGTAAAGCAGTCGATGCAAGTAAAGCTTACAGGTTATGGGCTCGGTGACTATGGAGGCGTGGTGGTGGGAGTGGTAGCGGGAGTAGAGGTAGTGGTGGTGCAGCGCTCGGTGGAACCAGTAGTAGAGGAACTCCACCGGGCCAACGTGCAGGAGGATGGCGACGACAAGCCCCTTGGAGTTCCACCACGGCATCCCCTGCGCCCTCGGAACCACCGCGTTGACGAGGTAGAACAGCAGCGCCGTCAGGATGATCTGGTCGTCCCTGCACATGCATGGAACACATGCATTAGCTAGCTAGTAATTAACCCCCCAAGAACATAGATGGCGAAGGCATCCTATATTATATTTACTTCGACAATGACCGTGAAAAAGACAAGCTAGCCAGCTGACTGCAGAGAGGATTTTAATTAGTTTGATCTGAATATACAGTAGTACTGCCTCGATCTGATCTGAAAGTATCATAAATGGATGGATTACCAGTTCCTCTCCCTGTCGACCTGGTCGAAGTCGAGGCTCTTGCTGACTATCCGGTGCTTGCTCCTGGCCGTCTGGTAGCGGGAGACGGTGATCCAGATCTGGCTGTAGAGCAGCCTCAGGAGCAGGGTCGGCAGCACGAAGAAGCTGAGCATGTCTCGCTCCTCCGGCCTGCTCGCCGTCACGAACTTGTACGTGCTGTGCGCCGCCCATGGAGCTACCAACGCGTACTTCAATCAATCCCCGCAAAGCACGCACGCAGCAATCCAGGTGAGTTCTCGCATGAAGCATAGGATCGATGTGGTCTATGATCTGATGAGAAAACGTGAGCATGCACGTACGGATTTAGTTACCTTGTAGCTGCCAAGGTCTTGCCATGGCCAGCGAGTGAGGGGGCCTGGCCTTGAGGCCATCCTGCCGTCAAATTTCCCTAGCAGTCGCCTTCCTTACACAGTTGGAGCTGGCTTATGTTAGCACTTGCAATAGGGATATGGCCATAGGAGTGTACTTGCTGGCTTTATATACACACAAAGGAGAGCGCCAAAGAAGGGTCTGTTTGGCAACGGCTGTGGCTTATGACTTTTGGCTGAAATTTTTGAATTTTAGCTGTTTATGGTACAGATTACGGAGAGAGATACTCACTTGTGATTTTGGATGGTACAGATGTTAGGCTTTTAACGTGTACATCGTTTAACCTGTAGATCCCGTCTTAAGAAAATACTCCGTTTGAAAGTTAAGTACTATAGCATAAGTCAAAAGTCGTCAGCTTCGAAGCAAAAAAAAAAAAAAAGGACCGAAGGCGATTGATCATAGCAATGGTAAGGCTTTTGCTGATGTGGTCCCAGCAGGCAAGCGACCGAGACGGTACATGCACCGGCTATTTATTTACATTTTACCGCGCATGTAATTTACCCACCTCCATGTGCGGGTAGTGCAGTCTACAGCAGGAGTATTTTCTCGCAGATTTTATATCCATGCCGTTCAAAGTCGTGGAAATGAGCTCACCCATGTGAAAATAAAAACAAATCATATAAAATAACGCCGTAAAGAAGCTTACAAATAAAAAATTAAGTGACGCACGTAGTCAGGTTCGAGGTGTTAATAGTAGTATTTTCCTGTAAAATCTGATCAAGATGTATCAGCCAATTTGACCAAACTGGCAAAGAGATGCGAACCAGCAGTGATCACCGATAGCAAGATAATTTGGATAAAAACTGATTCTAAACAACATATCGATGCGAAGTAATATCGAATAGAAGCAACTCTTAAATAGACGTAAATCGATAAAGATCAACACGTCAATGGAAAAAAAATATGATCAACATCAAATTAAATATGGTCGATTAGATCTACTGGCTAGATTAAAGACTACCGTATTCTGCCAGTAGTCTTTGGTACCGGACTTGTTTCCCTCGATGGCTTGATCTCTGATTCTTTCTTGCGTGAGCCCATCAGCACAGAGAAACTCCAACTAAGTCTTGCATGTAGAAAACTTGTACGTCATTGATTCTTCTCCTTTTTACGTAAATCTTGCATGATAGCTTAAGGTCCCTTATTTTAGTTTGAGATTTTGGTTTCTAGTTTATTTTTTACTATTTTTAAATTTTGTTTTTTTTATGATTTTTTGGATTTTTGAGTTTTTTATTGGGTTTTTTCGTATTCGTTTGTATTATCCGTGATTGGCTAATCTCTTTTTTCTATTTTTAAAATTTTTAAATTTAATTACGCCAAATAAATCATCATCAGCTACAGTTAATTTTAATCAACTATAATACAATTTTAACCATAAGCTATTTTTTCAACCAAAATAAACGGGCTGTAATATTGGCAATCGACGTGACGGAGAATCCATCATCCAAACAGCTTTTATCTTCAGTTGATTTCCTTCTTTCTTCTGTAAGATTCGGCTGCTATCCTTGTTGTACCGCAGCACCCGTAAAGAGATGGAAGCTTCCAGCTTCGCATAATCTTTGTCAACCTCGGGCGCAGCTCACGCTTCCAATCGTACGAGTTGGGATCCTATCTGTCACATTAAACTTATTAAATTTGGGTGATGGTAAGGATATAATAATTCTCTAATTATTATGTTATTATATTATCTGAGTATACTCCTTATTGATAAGGAAAAGATTTCACATAATAGTAGTAAGTCTTTCTACAACAACTTTTTAGTTGTAAGTTCTTCTATGATCTTCCGTAGTTGTAAGTTCTTCTATGACCACGTAGTTGTGAGTCATCCTACGACTACCTTGTGGTCGTGGGTTTTCCTACGATTAGTTTATCTCCGATTGACTTGTCTACAACAACCTACTGCATAGTGGACACTTATTTCTAATAACTACATATGAACTCTCTTTTGATAACAACTTGTCGTGTGAAGAACGGACCACTATGTCTCTCTGATAATAACTTCTGCCAAACGGTTATCTCCCAAAGCATTGAGATGTCTTTTGGCGCAGGACAATGACCGTCGCTTCATTAACTATATAAAGGTTAACGCCAGAGGGAAAGGGATGGAAGCGATAACAAATCAGGAGATAATGCTAGGCATTTACGTATTACTCTCTCAGTTGTAATCAACTCTCTGAGTAATAGCCATACATGGTGTAAGGTTATTATTCTCCTAAGAGAAGACCCGAATCTATATAAAAATTCACATATCTCTATTCTACACGTTCACATAATCCGAGTCTTCTAGAGTTTTCTCGAATACAAACAAATTATATGTAAGATTGATATTAAAATATCGACAGATGGCAACATAGATGCATGACAAAAAAATTTTCCTTCTTTTTTTCTCTTTTAAACGTGATCAATACACATTTTTTTGAAAATCATTCATCGAATTATTCTTCCAGGTTGTTAGCAAGTCTGGAACACCGTTGAAGATCCTGCTATTTTGGATTGTCCAAGTATGCGATCGAGCAGCCAGCGACGACAATTCCCAATTGCCCTTGAAGCACTTAAATGTACTGAGGAATTCAGATTTGAGCAATCAATTGTCGTGAATGTCACCAGGGTCCCCCCAAAATGCGGTGGTGGTCGCCGATGGAGCTGGATGGAGTCGACGTTGGTGGTGGCGGTCGTCGGCGAGGTCGGGGCTCGTCGATCGGTGGTGGTTCGACGGCGGTGGTCATCGTCACCGGCGATGGTCTCCGACAGCAGCGATGGTTGGGAGGAACCGGGAGTCGGTTGCCGTGGAGGCGAAGACTTCGGCCTTCAATTTCACCGCATTCAGAGGCAACAAGCTCTGAATTATGAGAGGTCAATTTTGGTGGTGTTCAGTTCGGCTTATTTTTGGTGGCTTATGGCTGAAAACACCGAGTGGGTGAAAAAAAATCAGAATGACAGAGGCTTATTTAACATAATTAAATTTAAAAAATATAAAAAATTTGTTAACCCATCACAGACAACGCAAACGAATATGGGAAAAAAAGAACCGGCAAAAAAGCTAAAAAAACTAAAAATTCAGAAAAAATAAAATTATAAATAGTGCAAAAATAAGCTAGAAGCCAAAAGCTCAAGCCATATTGAGCGGTGCCTAGCTACGCTCCAACTCAGATGGAAATTGGCTCCAATTCCAATCCCCAAAGTATCCAAACAACAATTCCAATAATCCAATCCAAAAGGTGTATTCAAACAACACGTATTCTAAAGATCCAATTTCAATTCTCCAATTCCAAGCTCAGTTTTGCAAACCAAACGGGGAGCCAGTGAATCAGAGATTACGCTGCTTGTTTGTAAAAAAGTCGTAATAAACCTTACCATCGTACCATGCATGCACAGTATCATGCTCGTACGTACGTAGCAACACTGTTAAGTACCAGCTAGCTAGCTGCCACCTTCTTATTTGCAGAGCAAGACGTGAATGCAGCAGGGCCCGCTCCAGTTGACTTTGTGGGCTTTTTAATTTTAGTTTTTTGTTTTTTTTTCAGCTTTTTTATTTTTGTTTTTCTCTGTTTTTAATTGTCCACGCAGGGATATAACAGCATTTTCATTTTTTCTTATTTTCTTAATTAAATGGTTTAGAAAAATTTAATAGCTACTATATTTTTCTTAATTTTTAATTAAATAATTTTAAAAATAACAGCTGCTACAACACAATCTTAGCCTCTAATCAGCACTCCAATCAGCAAAGTACCGATGACCTCAGGCTGGCCGGTTGTCATGTGGGCCCCTGCATTGCGTCGTCACGGCCGGCCCGGTTTGTATGACGTGGCCCACCTGCCAGTCACCCGGATAACCGATCTGCATTCTTCTTCTTCCCGGCCTGTCGATGGAAGGGCCGGCCGGCCGGGCAAGCTAGCACGCACTGCATGCGTATACGCCACGGGCGCCAGCTTTATTTTCGATCCGGATCGATAAGCCAGTCATCCACTTTGATTCTTGTTGCCGCCAGATTTTGGAAGACAAAATAGTATTTTTAGTATTTAATATAATTATAAAGAAAGATCACAATTTATCAAAAACCAAGATTAAACATCAATCACGCTAAAAAACCTCCAGAGAATGCCGACTAAGGAAAAGTATATGCAAAGAAAAGAAATTGTTAACAGGAGATTGAAGACAAGAAGATTCAAGACAGACAACAATTCTATTCAAGAAAAGGTTGAGCCGACATGAAGAGAGAAACTTGAAGCATAATGTAATATTGAGTTGTTTATTTTAGACTATAAATAACTTATACTGGTTGACGGAAAACGCACACGTATTAATCTTTACTATCTTTTGCATATACTTTTCCTGTAACTTAGGGTAGGCCATAGCTAGTAGAGTATTACCTTTGTAATTTGACTTTGATTAATATTGCGTCGCGTCAATGTGTTGATTAATCTATGAGTTACACCATCTTTTTTTTTCGAGATTCGTTCTCGTTCGTTATTACATTGCATTGACGTTCCGTCCAAGATCGGTTATCGTTCAGATTTACCTTTCGTCGACTTTGCTAATTTCCTGAAAAATCAGCTGGTACGTCGTATATACTATTAGAGAGTATCTTCTTTAGGGACACGATGCTGCTCTCAGGGATTTTCCAACGGCAACAATTCTTTATTATAGCTTGCAAGGGCATGTAGCTAGCTGGCTAGGAGCAAAATCCTGCGACACTGCTAAGGCCCGTTTGTAACACGGGAATCGAACTGTTTTCCGTAAACTTCATGGTTGTTTGGAGCCCTAAACAGTAAGCCGGCCGTTTCCATGTCTACAGTGTGAGCCGTTGTCATGCATGCGTGTTTGTACTGGCATGGGTTGGTGGCAGCTGGGCGTATGAGCCTATTTACACGCAGCTGAATTACTCCGTCATTTCTTGGGCGCATTCAAGTACTATCTATGCATGTAGGATCAGGTTGACGCTCTGCTGCATGCCTCAGACTTGACTGCTGCCTAGGACCATTAATTACTCCATATCCGATCTATCGATATGGCCCTGGTTTGGCCTGCCCGGTAGATGCCGTCCTTCCCATTACCCATTTATTGTTTCCACCTCCAACGTAGTCGTAGTAATGCTTAGCTACCAGCTGCTAGATATTTGTAACCCGCCCCAGTGGCGTTCAAGCTATAGGTTGGACACAATGAATGTGTGTGTGGAGTACGCATGCGTCGAAATCTATAGAATTTTAACATGTACTATATTTATATTTAACTTGTAGATCCTATCTTGAGAAAATACTTCGTTTGAAAGTTAGATACTATAACAAAAATCAATCACTTTTGATTTGACAAACAGTCCCGAAATAAGCATCTGAACATCTGTTAACCACGAGGTGGTTCACCAACTTATCAGACAACAACCATGCATGCTTTGAATGCTATAGGCGGAAGGAATAAGCATCTAAACAACCATGAGCAAGTTAATTAAGCTAGCTTGGGGGAGACATATGCAGATGCATCTGCTGATCTGCATGACATGTTCTACTGTACGTACACGCATCGATCTCTTTGCAGATTCCGATTCCTTGTTCATTGTTGTTTAGATCTCCATTTAGCAAATTAAGCGACAGTACCGCACGGTGCCTCACTGGTCATCACATCACAGGGGGAATTCAAAACGGAAGGCGACGAGATCTTGCTAGATAATAAGCGCGGTGCTGCTGATCGGTGCTACTACTACTTCATTTGGCTTTGCATGTTAATAGATCGAGTGAATTATAACATCAGTGAGCTTATAGTTCGTACTTAGGAGTAGTTCGATCTTGCTTTCGCTAAAAGCTGAACTGAAATGGTACAGCATGCAGTTTCAGCTCAGATAAACTGATGATTCTCACTGACAAGGCAAGGGGACACCAGTGGCCACTACCAGCATACTACTAGCATACTGTTCTTCCACGGCCCTTAATTTCTGACACCCACCTTGGCGCACAAGAAGTAGCAGTAATGCCTTTACCTACTCTCCTTCCCGTCAGTACCGACGCCTATTATGATTCTACGTACTCCGGTATCTATGATTTATATTAGCTCCGGTCGATTTTTTTACTGAACATAAATATTAGCGGTTGAAAGTGTTGGAGATTAAGCAGTTTTAGCATTATTTTAAAATTAATTTCAGATATAAGCAATAACAGTAAAGCATATGACTAGCAGGAAATAAATGACATGAAGAGAATGTCTCTTGAGACTGACATAGTATTCAAGTCATTTAAACAAAATAATATGCTTAACTGATCAAGACAATGAACAATTAAAGTCTACATAGCACAATGTTATTTAGTATGAATTTGCTCTACTCAAGTTCTCAACTTGGCATTCTTAACTCAGTCAATATATCAACAATTTAAGTGACAATCATTTTATATTCTGTTGGTTTATCAATCTAAACATTGCTTTAGAGTAGTGACTAAATCAATTTCATGTTCTAATCAAAACATATAGCAGAAATGAAATACTGCAGTATTGATCTGTTGTTGGTAATATTCAGAACATAGACAAAATGTACTATAATTGAATCAACAGATTTCAGACTAAGCCCAAAATAGAACAATAAAGAGTATGCACTAACTCCAAGTATACAATGAATCGAGTTGGTTGACGTCGTCGCTCGATCGCTGGGCGAGGAAATATCTACCTGAGTCGTCGCACGATCTATCGATGCGCCCATGCATGCATGCCATTGCCGGTCACTCATCTTTTTTTTTTCTTTTTTGAAGACTGAAGGGAAACCCTAGAGAAGGAAAGGAGCGGTGGGTTATTGCCAGCCACTTGAGGAGCTAGGGACGAATAGCTCGTGCTCATTGGCCTTGTCGTCTGAGGCTGGGCCCACCGGCAGGTCCAATTGAGCGGAGGGACCCACCGCCTGACTCTACATCTCTGAGTCGTCGTGAGACGACGACACAGTACTGCAAAAGCTTCGAAGCTAATTAGCTAGGTTGCAGCTAGACTTGCGGTCGCAGATGCCATGCAGGGCAACTTGTCGTTGACTCCATCGACATGGGTGGTGGTCATGGACTCGTCCGGCCGGGTGGTCGGAGCCGTAGAACAGTGAGCGCGCCCATTGTACGGTCAACGCTGCGCCCCACGGTTTCGCAAATCTCAACATATAGCCGGAGCCCCGCTGCATGCTCAGCCCCGGCCCAGACTGTCCTGTCCACACGGGATCTTTACGACATTTATTTATTACCGCAGATCAGGATGAGCACCAGCTTCAGTCTCTTATAGTTTTTTAATTCCATCTATTTCTGATTTTTTAACTTTTTTTGCCTTTTTTCTATTATTCTTTTCTATTGGCTGTGATGATGTAACTTTTTTCTTCTTTTTTTCCTAAATTTAATTACATCAAAAAGCTTACAACAGCTACATTACAGTAAAAACCTCAAACAATATCAAAAGGCTAAAATAAGCACTACCTGATGTCTTGTGCGCTCTGCAGTGAACGTACACAAAGACATTGCGATAGATGTACAGTACATAGAGTATTTGGCTGCAGAAGCAGCGCAGGTATGTTACGAGCCTAATGACGAACCTGATTATCCATACGCGAGACTGGGACATAGAAACATCGTCACAACCTACTCTGAAAACATGCAAATTAACATCACCTTAGGGATCGGAAATATGTTGAGCCCAAAATCATAAGGACCATTATCTCCCCAAGATGGGCCTTAGGTAGACCGTAATAGGCCTCTTTCCATGCCGTCCTCTCGTGGCCTGCTCAACATATTTTAGTTTATAATTTATGACTTATAATTTTCCTTAAATAAGTAAAATGATTTTTTACTATTTTTTAAGCAACTTATCAATATAATTTTTTCAAAGTAGTTTATTGATATTTATTTCATTCATACAAATACTCATATTAAATTCAAAAGTTATTAGTCACAACTATAAACCATCGGCCGAAAAAGAAGAAGCAAAAGTAAGCCGAAAAAAAGAAGCAAAAGTAAGCAGGAGTTGTGCCCATCAATAAGTTTTTTTTAATCGCGCGTGAGAGAGAGAGCGCTTTTTTTTTTCAAGTTGTCCTGATTTAATTCAGCCTCTTTCTTGTTATTGTAATAATAAGAGCTCAGATGGTTTGTACCTTATACTATCTCAGAACGTATTGGTTTCTAATTTTGGTTTTTTACTTTTTTTCTCTTATTGTCCGTGATGATATAACGATTTTTTCTTATTTTTCTTATTTTTTAAGAAAAAAAACTAACCGCTACTATAATATAATTTCAGTTATAAACCAAAAGTAATAGCGATAAACTTAAATTATAACTAGTTGGAGCACCACCTAAATAAGGGACCGACATTGCTGTACTCCATGATTTAGCTGGCGCGTGAATAGGAATTGGGAAACCATGCATGTGACGACACTTCTTATTTTGTGATAAAAAAAAAGGAAATGTCCGTCCATAGATGTACAACTGTTCTCGAGTATTTTTGGCAACGCACCCGAAAGCCGCCTTGAGAAGGAGAAAACGGCTTAACCAACTGAAGGCGCCTCTGCATCGCCTCGTCGTTTAGCTAGCCGTGGAGCAGACGAGCGAGCAGTCAGCGTCGACGCCACCCAATCCACAGAATCCAACGCAACGCAGTCCATATCTCACGCCCTCCTCTTATCTGCAGAGCAGCAGCATCGGATCACAAATCCACCAAGCACGCCACGCCAGTGACCAGCCATTGGAGGCAGCTTGTCCGATCGAGTTTGTGTGGGCAATGGCTGCACCGACGGGGCTCGCGGCGGCCGTCGACGCCTGCCCGGCGTACCCGTGGCCGCACGATGGGTTCGTACCAACGACGCTTGGTTTCGAGCACTCGTCACGGAGATTTCTGGCCGTTTCCCTTGAAATTTTGTGCTGTTTTTGATTTCTGAGCAGAGCCCAGCGCGGGCAGGTCTTCATGCAGAGCGACTGCGCGGCGTGCCACTCCATGCTTCCCTACGCGAGCCTCAGAGAGGCGGCGCAGGACGGGCTGGTGGAAGCTAAGGCGGCCGAGATCGTCGTCGCGGAGGAGGCGCAGCCGGCGGCGAGGCCCCTCCACGGCGGCGCGCACCAGCCGGATCTCACCCACATCGCAAAAGTAAGGAACACCTCCTTAACTTATGCCTGTCTCGTCATCATAACTCATTCCTTTCCGGCTTTGTTAAGATGGTATACTATGTTTTTTTTTTACTTTGTTTGTCGGGGAAAAAGATCCAGGAAGGGCTGCACTACAATCTGTACTCCGCCGGCGGCGCGATCGCGGCGCCCGGGATGCTCGCCGACGGCGCTGCCGTGCGCCAAGAACTGAAGAAGATGGTGCTTCCCAGCCCTGTCTGGCTGCAGTTTCTTCAGCCCTACATGAGGACTTTCCAGGCCGCCTGATCGACCCAACTCCGGTGACATGCCATGCTGCTGTTTACCTGTTTCTCCTGGAAGCTGTCGGCTCATATGTAAAAATCATATTGCACCTGTGTTAGATTGGATCCAGTAGCATTGCAAATTAAGCACTCATAAATTCCATCACTATGTAGGCCTATGTTATGTTGCTCATAGCAACCTATTGTGACAATAAAAGGGGACCGAGAATATAAAGTGGGGAATGTTTCCCTTGCAGCGTTTACAGAAAAATGAGGGGCAGATGCATAAAAGTAAGCACAAGGCTTATCTACAAGCCAACCATGGATGGCACTGACACTGATGAATCATAAACTACAGTCTGATACTGACTACAAGTCTACAACATAATAAAAAATTGTCACATTAAAAAAAGAACGCCTTGTATCTTCCAAGTTCAGAATCTCTGTAGTAAAGTCAACTCACAGTAACACAGTGCCTGAAAAAGGTTACCTCAGCAAGAAATCCATAAGCCAACAAGGCTGTAACTCGTCTGAATAAGATTGGTATCTGATTCTCACTTTCTGCAGCCAATGAGCGACTCTTGTCTGAATGAAATTGGGCCCTGATTCTCACTTTAAGGAGCCAGTGAGCCAGTGTACAGTCCTTTTGTTTTATAATTCCCTATAATTGATCTGTGACCATCCATTTTCTCAATAGCTCTCTTCTGCTGAATCAGTGCCTACTGTTGGTTCTTCACATGCTTTGTTACTAACTTACTATCCAAAACCTGCGTGGATGAATATGGAAATCTTGGTAATGCTCCGAGCTGTTTTAGGCTCTCACTCTGCTTTGCGATTATCATCTCAAGGTACCTGCTGTGTTCTTCTACTTGCAATTGCAGCTTTCTTTGGATCTGTGGAGAGGGAAATTTAAGAGAACCCACGTTAACAAAATAGATGAAATCTGGTATGTCTTCTCTTAGCAGTTCCGAATACAAATCAAGCATCTTGTTTTTGAAAGAATGTACTCACCTCAAGCTGTTCATGAAGTTGCTTCTGCAAGCCAATCTGTGCACTTAATCCTTCACCGGTCTCCATGCCTCTGCAGAAGGCGTAAAATTAAGAATAAAAAATCCGAGACTCGCGCATGCATGCACACACGCATAAAAAACTTTACTGTCAACTGGTGCATTATGCTATTATATTGGATTTTAAAAATATATTTGAACCTAAAATAGGTTACTGAAAGCATACAAATCCCTCCAGGTTGGTGCATAGGTGGAATCTTATGCTCGACTACTCGTATCTACAAACTATATTTTGGTCAGGCATAGTCTTTACAAGAAAAGACATGGATATAACAGGTAAAGATCATTTCACTTCAAGTGTTGAGAGGAAACTTCATCCATTTGGCTGCTTCTCTTTGTTGACGTGCCTGCTAGAAATGGGAAATAAAATAAGCATAAATTTCTACATTTCAGCAATTTTCTTCAAATTTGACTAGGGACAATACATGATTAAATTTATTAACATAAATAACATAATTTAGATATAATAATATGGCAAAATAATAAGTTTACTGCAATATCCCAGTTCACTACAATATGATAGGCATCATATATCTTCCAATGATGACATTAAAACAACGTTGCAACATAGAGGGACACACCAACCATCAGATGATTCAGATCAATGACGAGCTGTACGATACTTCTGCATAAGAATAACCCATGGCCATCAGGAAAAATGAGAAGAGCCACACAAAAATCATTGAAAACTCAGAAGCAACAAATGTAGACCTGTAGATGGCTTTTTACATGGTATATAGTTAACCCTTCAACCCTCATAACTTTCTGGACAGCTTTTGGAGTTGCTTCTGCAGGAAAATAGTAAAGGGAAATGAAAATAGATCTAGTGAAAAGAGTAAAACAACTGGCAACATGACCGTACAAATAAAAAGTTGTACTCATTTCCTGTTGTCAAAATAACATTGTTTCGTAAAATATCATCGGCAAGTAAAGTATGATTGGCGGAAAACAGTACATAATAAAAACATCAGTGACCCTACTTTCACTTCCACCAAGCTTGTTAACAGCGTCAACAAACCGCTCATGGAGCTCAGGTGTCCAGCACATCCTTGACTTGGTTGGAGCAGTGTTTAAAGAAGGGAAATTGTCACTGCAAAGTTCATCAAAGTTGAAAGGATTTGATACACTGTTCTGTATATAGCAATATGAATAATTTGAAGGTGTTATACTTCTTCCATCAACTGCCTGCAAATGACAAGTTATAACTGCATTAAGAATGTGGGATAAAATCCTACAGTGTTATCTGAAGAATTAAGTTCAGTGATGAAGAGCTGGTAATCATGTTGTTTTGGAGGCAGCAAAGCCAAAAGAAAATAAAGTAGATGAAGAACTCCTGAAATAATAGAGCATATCATGAGCCAACAATCAGTCAAATCAGATACCTTCAGCACAGATCCAGCACAACCTGAATTTTCCAGAAGCTGCCCTGAACTCCCAGATGAGAACCATTGTTATGAGAACCATTGTTCTCTTTGCAAGGTGGGTATTATGATCCATTGTAATGCTGTCTTGGATTTGTTGGCTAACAATTGTCACGTTTTGTTGATCAGAAACATCAGCACTTGCTGGAAAATCAAATATTCCTGGGAGTGGTTCTTGACTACAACTAATCTGTTCAGATACCTTGGGATAAACCATCCTTAAAGAACTTGGATTACCCTTATATGATGAATGTATTGATGGCAATGAAGTATCACAACCAGATGTTCCAATAACATATGATCCAGAAGAAAGCTTCCCATTAGGTGATTCATTGCTGATAAGATCTGAGGTAAAGTCGGAAGCTGACATACATGTTGTCTGGAGGGCATCACTTGCAGCCAAGTATCAAATGAGGTGATAGGACTAACACATAGCTCCCTTTCAATATAAGATGGTCTATACTCTGGAAAGATAGGAAATGTCACTTCAGAGAGTGCTGGTACTACAGTTATAGCTGATGAAAGATATTGAGGAACTTTTCCATTGCGAAGCTGATTCATGGTTGATGTATGACAGTATGCAGTACCCCTAAGATGATCCACTTCAATCTGTTAAAGTGGAGCTTTGGTCATATCATCGGCCAAGTTTAAGGGCCTATTGCATCAAATTTGAAAAGAAAATTACTGAAGAAATAATTTTCCTGGTCTTGTTCAGATAATGACAGTGCCTTATTTTCTGAATTTGTCTTCTAAGAATTTGCAAGCCAATGGACATTTATTTCTGTAAACCCCTAAATAGTGAATCAGTGTAAAGCACTTAGAATTGTGAATATCAAGCAGATTATGCATCTTAGTAAAGAAAAATAGTAGTTGGACATTGCTAATTACCAAATATACTTCTTGGGACTGCGATGAGACTCAAGAGAAGTAACAAAGAACAAAGTCAACAAACTGCAAAGGATAGTGACACACGTGCAACATGATCTGCAGAGTTAACCCCTTCTTAAACAGAAAAGACAGACAGAGAGAGAGAGAGAGAGAGAGAGAGAGAGAGAGAGAGAGAGTATTCAAGATTTGAATAGAGTGAGTCCCACTATTACAGCAGTTTCCAAGAGAAACATAATGAAGAATAAAAGGAAGTAGAGCAACAAAGAACCAAATCTTGGATAGAAATCAGAAAAAAAAGCTGCAAATAAGAGGAACTTGATTTGGATTCTACACTGCTAAAGAGTTAGTTGAATTCTGTGTTACTACTTGCTTCTTCTGTGAATGCTGAATGGAATCAAAAAAAGAAAAGGGGCTAAACTTTAAAGAAAAGATGCGAGACTAAGATCATCTCAGGAGCTACAAGAAGTTCAATTTGCTGTGTGTATGTGGTGGGTGGGGCTATGGTTCTAGAAGGGGCCCTGAATCTGCTAAATGTATCTAAATTTTAAAATCACCAAACTAATAGTTTATTACAACTTTAAAATTTTCTCCTTTTTATTTTAAAAATGGGGACCACATGGAATTACTTCCCCTGTAATGGAAGATTTAAAACCTACAAGCTATTGCATGCACCAACCACCCCCCAGAAGCACCCAACGTTGAATTCCTTCAACTTTTAAAACCTTTACAAGTCTCAACGTAGATATATATGCTAGATTGCTAGTACAGTACAGGGACCTGTGGCTTCAGATATGTTCAACCACTCCTGGTTTGTCCAACCAAAACGTGTATGTTGTGAATCAAACTAACATTGGTCAGTTATGGAGCTGTAAAAAAAATCCAACCCAATGACCTTTTTACAAGCAGTATCAGAACATGGTACAGCTACCTCGCCGAAGCTTTTATGCCTGGTGAGCTAACTGTGTGGATGAAGCAATAGTCCATAAAAGAATCCAAACAATGAGCTTGCAGTCTAGGATTATTTTTTTGGCTACTACTAGGTGCTTTGGAGTTGACAAACACCAATTTGGCATGTAACATAAGCTTTCATTGAAAAGCTGGCCTGACAATGTCTCTTTGTAAATTACTTTTCTCCTTTACATTATCCAGAACCATGCATCTTCTCATTTTTCAAACAAAGGAACAGCAGGAATACAAACTGGAAGTCACACTTCACACAGAACTTATTAATCCTGTTTTGGAGTTCTGATCTGGTGCAGGTAGAATCTAGAAGCACTCAGGGGCAAAATAATTGACAAAAAAAAGTCAACCAAGCATTGTTTGGATTGCAGAATGAAAAGCAGTTATATTCAGTAACTTTATCAAAGGGAAAAAATGTACTTTGGTTGATGCTTTATCCTGATGGGGGCTAAGTTAAAGAGATGAGATTGGATTGAAACCCAAATAAAGAGAAAAAAATCATACTACAAACTTATTATCAGTCAAACCACAAATCACCCTCAAAGACTTAGTTTCATTGTCCAGAAAAACAAACAAAAGAGAAGAACAAACACGATGCAAACTAATAACCCAAAGTCAAAATGGGCTGAACAAGAAGCAATCTGATGAGCGTATTCATCATAGCTTGTCAACTTGAAAGGTAAAAAAGGAGGAAATATAACCTATTCAATCTTCAGATTTACAAATCTACATGCGGTTACTGTCAATCAATCTCTCTTCTGCATAAACTGTTTTCATCATGCAAAAAGGTGTATTCTATTGATATTCTGCTGTTTGGTGTTCATCAAATCACCATCATCATACATGCAAAATAATTAGTTGCAGTCAGCTTGAAAAAAATCAATTACTCAGAATTGAAGTGCATATTGCAAATCTCCTGCATTGTCTTGAGCTACGGTTACGGCCATTACTGGACCGTTAGATGAGGTTGTTGAACATGGAATGTGTGTAGACATTGAATCCTTTCAGCAATATCACATAGAATGAAGGAAAATAAGTTTTATTCAAAGAGTTTGGAGCATTTGAATTCTTTTTCGATTTGAAATTTGAGAAAGAGACTAGTTACAACTATGAAATTACTTACAGTTAATAGCTTACAAAAACTTGGCTGTTGGTAATATACTGATTTGAGGAAGCAGCTTCATCAAATTCCTTATCTATTTCAGCAAGGTATATCTCAAACAAGGTTGACCGATAGGATCCATTGCAAACATTAAACTGATCACACGAATCAATTTACAAGGCCATCCCATAAGGTAAAGAGCAAACAGCTCACCGTGGCAGAGTTGCTGCGGCGGTAAGAACTGGAGGTAGAAGAAATAATATGTACGGTTTACTTTCTAACGACTGCCTTGCATACTCAAGAATGTGCTTTTCCTGTTCAAGTTCAAAGGTTTGGTAGAAGATATTACATTCTTTAAAGATAAAAACACTAACAGCTTCGATAAAATGAAAGGTTGTAGATACAAACTTTAACAATTCATGTCTGCTGCAAAAGGAAGGTGATAATGACAAGTTGACAACAGAGGAAAAGACTAGGGGCCTGTTCTTTAACCGCTTCTAAAAACGGCTTTTGTCTTTTGCTACAGTAACTAACTTTCAAACGCAGTATTTTCTCAAGACAAGATCTACAAGTTAATTGTAGTACACGTTAAAAGTCCAACATCTGTATCAACCAAAATCGCAAGCGAGTATCTTTCTCTCCGTAATCTCTGTTGTAAACAGGTAAAATTCAAAAATTTCAGCCAAAAGCCATAAACCGCAGCCATATCAAATAGGCTCTAGATCTTGCTAACATAATGCCCCAGTTACATATTTTATTTCCTGAGAAATCTCTGAAAGGCATGCTAATTATAACCAGTAAAACCATAAGGCAGCCTATTGCTCAATTCTAAAGAATTTTCCTACATTATTGTGATATATTTTGGATAAGCCAATCAGCTGAAAATAATTCATGTTAGGGATTGATCAAGAAAAAACACAGGTAGGATATATCACTAACCAAATAAAAGAAATAGATTAGTCAAAATGAAGATGAAGAGTATGATATCAGAAAGTAATATTAGCATATAAAGTTTGAGGATTAATTCACTGACTTGGGCAATGTTTAAATCAAACATCACCTGTACATCAAACCACGGCAATAGTAATATAAACAGCACTAGTTTTCACAATGGTTTTCACCATTGTTGACTACCTAAGGACTGATCATTGGCAGCTCTCATCCATGAATGGTTACATGTATGCTTCCTGTCAATTGTGAAAGCACGGTTTCAATAACTGTATTGTAGATTTGCTTTTATCTACTAATAACTGTTCCTTTCTAAGATTTTTAGTACAGCAGCACGGTGAGGATTCAGAGAAGTGCCTTCGATAGTTGACACAACGGCACTTGACAGTACTGACTGTTCAGGTGTACCATGCATGACGCAGAGTAGAACATCAGTACTTGCAAAATCAGAATGAACACACGCAAGAAACAGTTTTACAATAGCACCTTGGGGAAATCCGGGCTTGAAGTGAGCTCAAGGAGTGTTGCATCGAGCTCTCTTGCAGAATCCTCGTACCGACCAGAGTCACGCAGATTCTTGAAAACCTGAACACAATGCAGGAACAAGTGAGCAACTCGTAACCCCTACTAATTGGTCCTACTACTTCACATTGTATTTGTATACAATACAACACACAAATTCTGCAGGCGGCCGCTGTAGTACTGTAGGGGGCTTGAAATGAAGCAGCCGGCTGAAGCCGGAAAACTACCCTGCGTAATCGCCATTGTGAAGGTGGGAATCCAAATTACGCGAGGGGCAGGAGGCAAACCTAGAGCACAGAGCAGTTGAGCAAGAGAGGTCGTACCTCCTCGAAGAGGAGCGCCCACCGGAGGGCCTTCTTGACGTCGCCGGAGCGCCAGGTGGCGGTGCCGCCAGAGGTGATGCGGCCTCCGGCGAGGACGAGGACGTCCACGAAGCCCCGCACCAGGCCGAGCATCTCCTCCATGGCCACCTCTCCGTGAGCGCCCACCCCATTTCCATGTCTCTTCCTCACAATTCCAACTTCCATAGGGACTAATGAACACTCCAAACTCCAGAGGAGCCCACTTCTTACGGGCTAATTTTCAGATAGAGCCCTGTCTTTATTCGATTTTTCATTAGTCTTTCACTCTCCCTCGTGTTCATAAATCATACTAGCCTGAGGATGTGCGCAATATTACCAACATATTCTAAGGATCAAAGCGAGTAATAGCAGCGAAGCCCTAGCACCTGCCGCTTTATAAACCAGAGAAGCCGCCATCATCGCCGCCGCCGCGCATCACCACTTGCTTCCAAGATGTCGAAGCGAGGTAAACTTCCTTCTCCTTTTCTAATTAGATCCTCTCCTACATGTTCCTCAGTTGTAGTCTCGTATTCTAGTTAGATTACGCGGTGAGATGTTTCGATTTGGATGCACAACATGTTCTCTTGCTAGTAATTACGATTTGTAATGACGTTTTGATGCGTCAGTTGTTGTGTTACTTGGATCGTGTCGCAAGTGAGTAGGTAATCTGATCTGATCTGAGTCGGCTCGTCGCTATAGTATAGGGTTGGGGGGCCTCCTATATATTTTCGACTTGCTATTTTTCATGCTGGGACGAATTGTTGTTAGCTGATGGATTGTCAATAGTTAGATATATGTAGATATTTAGGAAATGGAACTTTTAATTTAGCTGTTTGTTGGTTTAGGGTTGTTAGATCCGTGTACTTGCTTGCTGCACTGATGTTTGAAATGTACCACTTCCTTATTAGTGTTTAGATCCAATTTAAGGACCTGGAAAATTAACATGTTTGAAATTTTGCTTGCCTTCTTTTAAGATTTACGTGGCAGTAGCTTCACTTCGTCGAAAATGGCAGGCATACTTGTTAGATATTTATTAGTTTAGATGCTATTAATCCTCCAGTGAGAAACATTAAGAGATCACACGTGATGTGGTTAAAAGTGTCCTGGTTTATTTTTTATTTTGTTCAATTTCCTGTGAGTATATAAGTTTTTGTGCATGGTGCTTTCCTGCTGTTTTGTGGTCTGAAGAGTCATTACATTGGATCTTAAATGAAGCATCCGAGTAGTCATATTTCTCTCTCTCTCTCATGCTAGGTGATTATAGATTTTCTCATTTGCTTATGTTGTTTTCTTGACTTGATAAATAGATATAGGGCGGGTTCGAATGGGCTTATGAATGGCTTATGCTTGTACTATCTATAGTAATTAGTTTTTAAACGGTGCATTTTTCAAGACGGGGTCATTATGAAGATAATGTATAATTCATCACACCTGGGCTCTGCTTCAGATGTGGCTGCCATGGATATCAATTTTACAGTCTTAGTTGTTTTGGACTTCTCTTATCTAAATATGTTCTTTCTGGTGCTCTTTCTTGAACTGCAGGGCGTGGAGGTTCTGCTGGAAACAAGTTTCGGATGTCACTGGGTCTTCCAGTGGCAGCCACTGTGAACTGTGCTGATAACACTGGAGCCAAGAACCTGTACATCATATCTGTGAAGGGAATCAAGGGGCGCCTTAACAGGCTTCCTTCTGCTTGCGTTGGGGACATGGTTATGGCCACTGTGAAGAAAGGGAAGCCTGACCTGAGGAAGAAGGTCATGCCAGCTGTCATTGTGAGGCAGCGCAAGCCATGGCGCAGAAAGGATGGTGTCTACATGTACTTTGAAGGTACTTTTTCTTACTATGACTGGGTTCTAATATTTTATGATTTATCATTCAGGCAATTTTATGCTTCTACAATTGCTGTGTGTTGATATATTGTTCTATCATAGCTGACATTGCTTGGTCATAAGGAAGGCCTCCGTATATGACAATTTATGGAACCACTGTTCTCTGGAATATGTGATTCATTATAAGTTGGTTTTTTTCTTTAGAGTTTGCTTTCTGCTGAGCTAATATTCTGTTTTATTGTCACTTCAATTTTGAGTAACCGCTGGATTAATAAATCTTATTGAATTTCTGCAAAACTACATTCTGCACTGCCTTATTCCAAGTAGTTCAGTTATGATAAGATTAAGATGTTTCAGAAGCTTGATTTATATTTGATAGTGTAACGCTTCATGACATGTAAAGAGTGACCTTCCAGTCTGGTCATTTGTCAGAAGGAAGCATAGATGCAAATTGACCAGTATTTAAACAGCATAGTGCACTGCATTCTTCTCTCACATTATGCGACCTGTCTCCCGGTACATGCTATAATCTCTCACCTTTTAGTGTTATGAAGCAGCTTATAAACTTTACCATTTTTATGAATCTATGTGTGTGAATTGTTAAGTCTTTGTATTTCTGGAACTATATGTATTTACCTGCTGCTTTGTTGATGCTTTGTCTGTAGAATTTCCTCTAAACCACAATGACTGCCTTAGTTATGATTCAATTCTAATGTTTTGTTGATGTCATATTTGCAGACAATGCTGGAGTCATTGTGAACCCAAAGGGAGAGATGAAAGGTATCATCCTGGAAGTTTATACACGTTGCATCTAATCTGTAGAAGGAATATACAAAAATCGTCACTGAATTTATATGATCTAGTTTATATTTAGTGTGCTGCTAATTAAAGCGGTCTGAGCCAGATTTTGTTGCCCTTGATACATGTAGCTTGGCCAGCTATTTCTATAGAACTCTCGCATAGCTGGGGAACATCCTGAATAACATGCGCTTCCATGATGCAGGTTCTGCCATCACCGGACCTATCGGAAAGGAGTGCGCTGATCTGTGGCCCAGGATTGCCAGTGCAGCAAACGCGATCGTCTAATCGAAGCAGCTAGTTGAAGTTTAATAGCGTTTTCCTCAATTAAAAGAGTTCTGAGCTAGTTTTGTATGGCCCTAAAGAAGTTTCCCCTGGGTGATGTTTATGCCACTGGATTATGGGCAGTTGGCTTTTAATATATTCGCACAATATGATATGGTCCTGTTGCTTAGTCTGACATTTGGCAGAGTTTAAAATTCGAATCTTTGTTTCGGAATTTCGGTACTCGAACATATCGAGTACTCGAGACACGACTATACAGTACTCGAACATACCGATTATTTGACACCGATTACTGTCAACAACACAATAAGATTAGTTTTAACACGCACCGGGAGGAAGCTGTTCGAGTATCCCCAGCCTCCACGCCTACACGCGCGACATCTACCAGATGCCCAAGATCGGCCGAGACCTGCGACATGGAGGCAATCGCGGAGGGCTACTTCATGATCCTTTTCCCCCTCAACTCCGGCGGCATCCAGCCCGTTGCGCCGGCAAGCTGCGACCGCGAGTCGCTCCTGAAGCCGCATGGCAGGGAGGCCTTGTCTTCTGCCACTGGTAGTGGTAGGCAGCCAGCAACAGGTGTTTCCTGGTGGCTAGCTACTGTAACAGGCGAGGGAGGGACAGCAGAGAAGAGCTCGCCAAGAAGACATTAGTTGTCTTGCACGAAATACTGCTGATGCTTGACATCAGTAGCTGCCATTTGCCAATTCTTCCTTTGGAGTTTGGACCTGTGATTGTCCCGGCTACAATATATGGAGCATTAGTTTGTGCGGGCACGAAGCATACCCAGCTCATGTGTACATGATACGGATCATTCTGGAATTGATAGCATTGGAGATTGGAGACATCACCTATACTGCAGTGTTGTTCCTGCTCAATGCACTGATATGTCTTGATAGATATGCTGAAGATCGAAATAGGTCGACAGCAACTTTCTATATCACTATATAAGTCTATTATTTTAGGCTACAACTTATTAGTATAATAAATAGTGATTACTGCGAGAGACTAAAAGCCAAAAACTACTGAAAAGCAGAAGGTTGGGGGGCTATATGGTTCTCAGCAGTTCTTCAACTGTAAATTTCAATGTACCCGCGAATTCCTAGTGTAAATGGCATCTGTTTGTGGCCATGTAAATTTGTAGAACAACTAATTTATATAAGGCCCATCCTGTTTGTCAAACAAGTATGTTGTGGAGTGTAAATAATCTCATTACACCAGATGGCCTGGTTGTACTGAAGCCTGTTGTTTGAGGCTCAAGTTATTGGAGCATCATCTTAAGCCTTTGTGTGGCTGAATTGTGCCGTATGATTATCAAATTACTTGTTAAATAACTCGGTAAAACATGGCAAAATATTATTGCAAGTGAGAATTTCATGTCATACAAATGCTCCAGCAATATTTTCTGCTGGTGGCCAAATTGGCACAAATACAAGGAAGATTCTAGAACCTTCTTCCCTCCTGCTGTGTACAAAGAAAGGAAAGTACCGGTCCGTTGTAACTATTTGTTTATTGTGTGTAGCATACCGCACAGATGTTGGCACTTGACATAAATTTGCATCCCTTCATGATGCTAAGTAGCCAGCCCCTTTTATTTCATATGAAAAATAATTGTAGCTCATCATAGACACTCCAGATTTTATCAAAAGATTGATGCCCACAGCCCATGCTCGGTGATCACTAGAAAAGGCTTCCAACTGCGTAGTCATAAAAGGGTGTTTTAGAACCATGGATTCCAATAGTGAGCCACCGTGGTGGAAGGCACGGTCGGAGGCGCGGTCGAAGACATGGTTGAAGGCGCGGTCGGAGGCAAGCGCGGTCGAAGACATAGTCAAAGATGAAGCAGAGGGCCGATTGGATCCAGGGAGGAGGTCGACCGTGGTCGAAGATGAAGTAGCGGGGGTCGGCCGGATCCGGAGAGGAGGTCGGCCATGGTCGAAGATGAAGCAGAGCGGGCCGGCCGAATCTAGGAAGGAGGTCGGCCTTGGTCGAAGATGAAGCAGAGGGGGCCGATCGAATCTATGGAGGTCGGCCTTGGTCAAAGATGAAGCAGAGGGGGCCGGTTGGATCCGGCAAGGAGGAGGCTGGATTCGGGCGAGGCACCACCGGATCTGGCGCGGAGGAGGCCGGATTCAGGAGCGGCAGCACTGGAGAAGGCCAGGGCAAGCTGGAGGCAGCGACACCGTTGGCCGGGGAGTCCGGATCTGGGGCCATGGAGGCGAGCGGCGCGGAGAGCCGGCTCTAGATCCGGGTGGAAAGAACACCGATGAGAGCAGATGAGGACGGTGGCGAAGACGATGGTAATGGTGACCACGGGCTCTTGGTGGTGCGACAGCTCGTACTCGCGAACGACGGGCCAGCAATGATAATCCGCCATGATGACGATGGTAGACAGGACGCTCGAAAGGCCACGGAGGAAGGGCCGTCTCAACAAGCGCACTGCGTCACGCCACAACGTCATCGGAGGAGTGGAGGCGCCGGAGAGGTCCAAGCCAAGGCAGTGAAGTCTGGAGCTGAGGAACGTCGACGGATCGACAGATGATTGAAAAAAGTAGATAAAACCCAATTTGAATATGACCGAAAAAACTCTACTTGGTAGCCGATCGGACGATCGGCGACATAACGTAAACTACGGGTTGCGCAACCCCTGAGAGAGATCATGGAGACGAGATCATCTCCCAGGGGTGGCGCGGCGGAAGCTGTGGAGGTGGCGGCGCAGCTCTGATACCATGTGGGAAGATGGATATACTGCAATAGATTGATGTATTGAGCCTCGTGGGCGGTTTATATATAGAATACAAGGCTTGGAGGGCAAGAAGCCTCTCCTAAAGATAAGGCAGATATCACGGGATTACAAATCCTAAATTATCAAATATAGAGATATGCCAATATACTCTAACGGGCACTAAGCAATGTCCATAATAAATGTTCACAGACAAAAATGTATATGAAAAAACTGAAAATCCCCAAAGACCTCTGGTTAGATACGATCTTCTTGCCATTGTCATGATCTTCTATCACTCCCTTCAGCTTCCATGTACAATTTGTGCTCTCTAATGTACTCAATTACTTCATCACAAGTAAGATATTTTATTGAGAGACATCTTCTTACACATTCTCTGCAATTTGATCAAATATAAATACAGGAATCACACCCGAGCATCCAATAAAAGGCAATGAGGAGGCGATAAAATCATCTAATTATCCTGAAACCAACGTAGATCAAATGATACCTTACTCTGGATGAACTGATCTGATTTGGCACTATCTCATCAACCGAAATGATGTTATCCTGAAAAAAACGGCGATACATACATATTAGTAAAGAAACCTAATCCATCGGAGTAGCAAGCCCCTCAAGCTAAAAGGTTTACCCTGCATTCTTGCAGTACCTCGCTGTTGAATATTAACTTTTCAACATCTTTTCCTTCTCTACGTATACAAACAACACCAAAGTCTTTGCATATGGTTCTAACCTGGAAACAGAAGGAGATGCATAAAATTAAGTCTTGGATAAGGACAAATCAAACAGCGACTAAATAGGATGACATAATTTTGCAAAAATGGTGCATAAGTTTTCTATGTAGATACCAAAGCTCAAGATTTAAACCTGATCAGGAATCCAAACTCCTGGAGTGCTGAATGACTCGAGCAGGTCAGAACCGCATAAAAGCATTACCTTGAGACTACCTGAAAGAAAATCCGTTGTCACTACACTCACATGGTCAAACAGTATGTGAAAAAGGGCAAGCTACCTTGGACAAACATTTGTCATTATTTACCTTGTTCAGCTAAACCATCCTTGTACAGAGAGTTACAAATTCTCGAGAGAACAGACAAGGTGCGTTGATAACCTTTCTGCATTGCCTGTATCAAGGACACAGCATTTCGAACATGAAATGCGACAAAATCCAATGGAACTTATCTACTGATTATGAAAAATCAAGTTACCTCCCATCGATCAACCATCACAAAAGATGAGCTTTTGCACGCAAGCTCACAAAAGCCAATCCGGTGAACAGCCGGTAAGAGGCCCTAATCAACTCCAAATTATGAATTCAGTTACGAGGGCAGTAGGCATATAATTTCAAATGCTTTTCGGAAGGTCAAAATATACCTTCTTCTTATACGCATCATTCACCGGAGACATGTATCCACCCAACACAGAATACCCTCGCTGCTGCAATTCATCCTTTGCCAGCTCTAAATGAAACATATCAAAAGGTGGGGAAAGAACAGCCGCATTTGTTGCTCTCATTGTCAGGTTGTTCTTGGGTAACACATCACTAGATAGGCATAAGAGATTAACAAAATGTTGAGGCTTACCAAACATGCGCAAGTGCATGTAGGTAGGGGGATTGAAGCTCCCGGTGGCCACTAGCACAACAGCGGCTCGCCTTGCTCCATCCCTACCGTATCGAGATAAATCAAGAAATAGCCTCGTCCATCAAGCAATCGAAACAAGCCAAGATAAGATTTTGCTACCTGTTCGGATCCACGAAGAGCTTCTCCGTGGGGAGAGGCACCTCCACCTCCTCCATGGCCGTCCTCTGATGCTAGCCGAAACTTGAAACGAAACTCAAAATTCTCTCCGTTGAGCAATCAACCGTCCCAGAACTTTGACCGAACTCTTTAGGGCCTGTTTGGGGAGTCAGATTCGAGTAGCTAGTGGTCCGAGTAGCTAGTGGAGATTCGAGTAGCTAGTCGGTCCGAGTAGCACTGGTCCGAGTAGCTAGCTGTTGGCATCCTGGATTCTAGCTGTGCAGCTGGTATCCTGCTAGATGTATTGACTGAAATACCCTTAGATGATTTGATGTCCTGATTATGTATTGATAGAAGAGATATCCGTGCTGTAAATTTGTAGTACGTAGTTCAAACATTGAAAAGTAATATTAAAATTCCATGACAATAAATTTGATTCCAAATCATAATTTTAAATGCTCGTGCATTACTACAGACATTATTTACCATATTACATATTCTAAAACTCATCAAAACAAGCTAAAACCATTGTTGCCGCCAGGTATACGTTAGTGCCCGCACATTATTGTTAACTTAACATACAAAATAATTTTGGTAAAATAGAATAGAAGCAAAATTCTCCTAAAAATGGATGACAACAAATTGTCACCCTATTTCTCTAAAACAATATATAACCCAACATGTTCTGTCCATACTACACAGTGGCTGTGACCACATTACGGTTCTCAAGATTTTATGCTTTTATGCAAACTATCTATTTAGATCATCTGGAAGGATGGTTTAGTGCAAACATAGAAACAAACATTTTTATCATGATCAAGTAAGATAAGGAAATCATGTTAATTAGTTGCCATGTAGCACCTTTACCCTTTCAATGTTTCAGTTTCACATCTCTCCTTTACTAGCTTTATTCTATCAAAACTGAAAACTGTCATCAATTATGATTTATTGATTTAAGAGGAAGGACCTTTCCTGTAGCTATTGTCGACACATGGAAGTGTAAATACATAAATGGAAAGAATTGGCTATTTCTGAATGAGCTTCTGTGACATAAACAGGTAAAAAATATTACACAAAAAGTAGCTCAGCAAGGCTAAGGAACATACAAATACATCCATATTTGCAATCTATATATTTTTGACTATTTAGAGCATATAAGTCCACATCTAAACTTTCCCAAGTGAAATAAGCGAAATTCTTACTTCCATACTATTTTGTTTTATTTACCATTGCTGAATCTGATGACAACTCCTGCTTAAAAAAAGGAAGAACACACACCATTGCTTACATTTCCTACATGTCTCTTTTGTTCAATCCAACAAAACAATGAACTTAACAACAATACCTACATGTTCCAGATTCCCTGCAAGGCACAAAATAAATTAAAATGCAAGAACCATTAACAAAAATGTTACCCTGCACAACCATGCATCAAAATAGGTATTTGTTTAGCCCTGGTGATTCATATCACCAACAGCAATGAACTCACCATCCCTATCATTTGATTCATATCACCAGCGGCGCCGTATCCGGGGCGGGAGGAGGAGTAGGCGGGGGGCGGCGCCGGAGGAGCTGAGAATGGCCGACGGTGGGGAGGAGAGAGGCGTGGGGCGGCGGTGGATCTGGGGCGGCGGCGGGAGGGGAGGAGAGGCGGGGGCGGCGGCGGGGTTCTGGGAGGGGCGGCGGGGAGGAGGGGCCGGGGTGGGCGGCGGCGGGGAGGAGAGAGGCGTGGGGCGGCGGTGGATCTGGGGCGGTGGCGGATCCGGGGTGGGCGGCGGCGGGAGGGGAGGAGAGAGGCGGGGCGGCGGCGGGGTTCTGGGAGGGGCGTGGGGAGGAGGGGCCGGGGTGGGCGGCGGCGGGAGGGACGAGGCGGGAGGGCGGCGGCGGGGCGGGGATCGGGGATCGGGGAGGAACCAGGCGGGGACTCGGGGGCGGGGGATGCGACGGGGCGGCCGGCCGGGGGCGGGGTTTTATTTAATGGCATTTGCGGGTAATTAGCTTCAAATCTAAAGGGTATTAGTTTGTAGAATCTGTGAGAAACTCGGTTATGCAGCTTCTTGATTCTAGTACAATTGCAGCTTCCAAGATTTTCAGATTCTCAGTAGCTAGCCTAAAATCTGAACTGTTTAGGGGAGCTTTTGATTACTAGAAGTAGTTAGCTGGTCTAGAATCTAAAACAAATAGGACCTTAGTTCTTGTCAGTCTTAATTCGTGGTGTTGGTGCGCTGGGCCGCGTCGCGGGCCGGATGCTGCTACGGGGGCGCCGCCGGCGATAGGACGGCAAGCCGGACAAGGGTCGTGCGGTAGCAGGAGATTCACACTGCTTTTTTTTTTTAGGGTAAGGCCAAGGTGGACCTACTTGGGCCTTGGCTACCTAGCCCAGGGAAGGAAGGTAAGGCCCATCATAGAGCGGGACGGGCCTGACTAACCTTTGGCAGTTCCAGTGTGCTGTATAAAGTCTCCTCATCGTCCGCTAGGTTTTTGGTTGTGCGTTCTCTCCTCTCCTCTTCCTCGGCGGCGGCGGCGGCAAGCGAAGGCGAAATGGTGAGAGAATTAGCGGCAACTCTGATGAATCTCTCGTGTTCTTCTCGGCTAGATCCGAGGTCATGACCTGTGGTTTATGATTCTGCTTTGGCGGTGGTGCGCAGGGCAAGGGCACGGGGAGCTTCGGGAAGCGCCGGAACAAGACGCACACGCTGTGCGTGCGCTGCGGCCGCCGCAGCTTCCACCTGCAGAAGAGCACCTGCTCCTCGTGCGGCTACCCCGCCGCCCGCATCCGCAAGTGTAAGACCAGATCCCCCAGACGCTTACTCTTATCTGCTCCCTTCCGTTCCTCCCAACTCCCTGTTTTTTGGCTAGATTGGAGGATTGATTCTGCTATGTATTGCGTGTGCGAGACCGTGTTACCTTAGATTTGAGGGAGTATGTTTGTGATGCTGTACATTACGCATGCATAGCTTCATAGTCATACTGCTATTGTTTTGAATCGCATGCTAACTCTGTGAGTCGATATGAACCGGGTGTGGCTTGATCTGTGAATAGAATCATCTGCGACGCTATGTTATGATGTTAATCTGAACCTTCATCATGGTTAGCTCCTGTTTGCTGTAATGCGTAGTAGGTTCGAACCATAAGCAAGATGTTGAATGAGTTTATAAGTTCTCGAGAGAACGAGATACAAAGTTGAACTATTAGTCCATGCTCTGTTGCACACTGTTCAGAGTTTCAGTAACTATCTGATAGGGTGGATCTGTCAGGATCCGGGAATGAAATCCGAATCCAACACGAATTTCATTCCCGGATCCAGGATCACACTTGGTTATTCTATGCCATATGCCTCTGTATGTGTATCGCTCAGTATGTATACTTGATGTTGTGAGTGTATCCTCCATTTTAGTCCTTGTTAAGTTCAATTTTTGCTAGATTAACTGTTGATTCTTGTATGGGATGCTATGTGACTTGAACCAGTTTTGCTCAAAATGGAAGCCGATAAATGTTGGTGTATGCAGCCAAATTCCTAATTGGTTTACACACATATTCGTAGCCGGTCTTTCACTCTTTGTTGATTAAATAGGAATTGATAGTTAGATTGAATGTCATAGTGCTTTGGATCCTACTTCACTGCTTAGATCCTACTTCCTCTTATTTGTCTTTCTGATCACCTCAATTCTTCTCTGAAAAACAGACAACTGGAGCGTGAAGGCCATTAGGAGGAAGACTACCGGCAGTGGGAGGATGAGGTACCTTCGCCATGTGCCCCGGAGGTTCAAGAGCAACTTCAGAGAGGGTATACTTGTGTTTTCTTTTTCTCCTCTTATTATGTCGTGAGAACCTCTGATTATTGACTTTGTTGTGCTAATCTGCTGTCTCGCAAATGCTTTTCAGGAACCGAGGCTGCACCAAGGAAGAAGGGAGCTGCTGCTGGTGCCAACTAGGCGTGCTCTTACTGAAATTATGTGTTTTGTTGCTTTTACTGAAATTATGTGTTTCTAAGTCTTAAGAGAGGCAAACGATGTCTGGTTTTATGTTATCTCATATCACATCCTGGATGTTAATCCTTGAGTTTTGGATGTTGAATCGTGCAAGAAGTTTGGTGTCATTGTGTTGGGTGCTAACTGCTAAATATGTGGATCACCAGTCTGTTTGCAGTTGGTTCATTTCGCTCTTTTTTTTTTTTTTTGCGAGGGTCGCTGCCCAGTATCTGATTTGAGGGGTGATGCTTGAAATCCATACCACCTGTTGTTGTGACGATGGCATGCATGGTACCACCTGTTCTTTTAGGTTACGGCGGCTCTGGGTTTTAGCTGATTCTTTTTTAGACGGCGGAGACGGTTTAGTTTTATAAAGTTGTTTAGAGGAGCTGTTTGTATAGGCATTAGCTGGAAGTTGCTGTCTCATAGGTTGAGTACTTTTCGGATGGATTACGGTTTTTGGTTTTAACATTAACGTTTGTAGTTTGTATGAATGAATAGAATATTGATAAGCTGTTTTAAAATAATTATCTTAAAAAATCGTTTTTAAAAAACTAGAAATATTTTATTTATTTATTTAAGAGAAATCATAAGCTAAGAGGAACTCACCCCAGGCTTCTGGCCTAGTCCAGTGCACCGTTGTTGCAGCCTATGGGTCATTAGCGTGCTGCACGCCGAGCTGGAGCCGACGGCTTCTGGTACAGCATGATGATCTGTGGTCAGCATCACATCAGCATGTGGCCCATGGTTCAAAAGTGTAACCTTTTGGCTTTTAGTTGATCGTGAGAGACTAAGAAAATAAATGACATTTACGTTAAGAAATAACTTCTGTAGTGACTCTTATAAATAATTTTTAGTCTTATAGAAACGACCTTGTGAAGCAACTATGTTCAAAAACCAACTTCTAAAAGCCAAAAACTATTTAGTATAAAACCTAAACACCGCGGCGTCTCCCCCGGCAAGTCTTTTCGTATTCATAGGAGTACATATTTTTATTTTCAATATAGCATTTAAACAAATATATTATATCTCTTTATCACTTTCAGTATATTTAAATACTATTTTAAGATACTCCAATACGACTTTATAGAAAAAAATTTGTCGGAGCCATTTATTTTTGCTATATATCATTTTTATATGTAAAAATAGAATACATATAAATTATGCTATAAAAAGTGAATTTTAGTAAAAATTTTCATGAACTCACTTTGGAGTATTTTATAATCATTATTAGAGTATGCTCAAAATAATAAAGAGCTAATTTAAATGATATATAAAAAGTGGGAGTATAAGCATATAGATTTGCGTCGGTTTCATATACGAGTATATGACCATGTACAGCTAAGATAATTGAGTACTGATAAGTTTACTTTTATTTATGTTAATAGAATTGTTGAGAGTGTCGACGAAGGAGTAACTGAGGTGCAGCCTGGGGATCATGTCATTCCTTGTTACCAAGCAGAATGCATCAGGACATCTCCAATGGTTATAGCTAACAACTAACTATAAAACTTTCACATCATTTATATAATACATACTAAAGATAGTATTCTAAAGAACTATCTATAAGGATATCTATTTGATGCTTACATGCACACACAGAATTTATAGATGCTGCCTTGTTTGGCGTTATAGACTAGTGCTTAAGGAAGAGCTGGCTCGGTTTTTTTTGTATACTCTCTTTCCTCCACATAGGATATATGCTGATGTGTACATGCATATAGCTAGCTGACTTAGACCATTGAAGATGCCCTGAGAGTGCAAGTTTTGCAAGAGCGGAAAGACCAATCTCTGCAGTAAAGTTCATGCTGCCACAGGGGTAGGCGTCATGGTGAATGACCACAAGAGCCAGTTTTCGATAAATGGGAAACCCATTTACCATTTCATGGGGACATCAACATTCAGTCAGGACACCATTGTGCATTTTGTGCATGATGTCAGTGTTGCAAAGATCAACCCATAGGCACCTCTAGAAAAGGTCTACCTGCTTGGTTGTGGTGTTTCTACTGGTAGGTTCTTGTATGTGACTTCATGTAGGCTAAACTTTTGCTAACCCAGTATAGTTTCACACCATACTTTGCTTGTACAGATCTGATGTCTTATTGATCAGCAGTATAGTTTTGTCGTCACATAAAATCATTCTATAGTTTTACATGCTACTAAACAAACTTCGCATGCAGAGCTCATTGATTTGTTTGCGTGAATGTATTGCTCTATTATTACCAATGCATTTGTTTATTCATCATATACATTAGAAATGCAACAATTAGCATCAAACCCCTGTTGTTTTTCTGTTCCCTTTTTCTTTTACTAAAACCAATTTCTCTTAGTTCAGGGTTTGTTTATATAAATAAAAAAAAGTATGCATGTTGTTTTTTGATAAACATAGAAAGCCTCACCATATTTGTGTCAATGATTTATTTCCTACTCTCTCTTTTTGGGGTAGATTGGATGTAGGATTCCATACTATTTTTTTACACCTGTTGAATTGTTGACAACACTATGTCTAGCACTTTCACATTCTTGTGATTATCCCCTAGATTGTAACATCCCGCCCACCCTCTGGGCCAGAATGTTACCACCACTGCATACTCTTACCATTTCATTAACACTAGAAGAATTTAAGCCAACATTAAATTTATTTATATTGCTGCGACCAGATACATCATAGCATTTTTAGCGATTACTCTAGCATACTAGTAGAGTCTAAAATATTCTGACAAAAGTAGTACAAGGAGTGTTGTTTGTTCGTGAGATTATTCATGTGCTACTCCCGCCCGTGCAAGACGTCCTCAACGGTCACCTAAAAAAACAACAAAGTAAGGATGAGTCTAAAGACTCAGCAAGTACACAATAAAACAGTGTTAACACAACACTATAACAATTCCCCTTTTCTATGAACTGTACAACACCACCTCCGTATCTATTTGACTGTTATCGCTTCCCATTTCTGTGAGTTGTTCCTCACTATCTCTATACTATTCTACTGTTATCACCTCCCATTTCTGTGATCTGTCCTTCACTATCTCTGTAATTATCTTACTGTTATCACTTTTAAGTTATGCAAAGCATCTGTAACTATATCACGGTTCTATTCTGTTTTCATGCAATGCGATACGATGCATCTGTAGCTGTAGCTTATACCGGTATAGCGGAGTGGTCACCCACCACTCAATCCCCGTCCTCTTTTATATGAGCAGTTTGCATCATGTCAAATTGTAATGCAGATCTACATGCCCGTAGGACTAGAACAACTATTTTGCCTCATTTGGCTCAGAAACTCTTTTGAACGCAACCACTACTATCATAATATGTTCTGCTGGATGGTTGGGAATATTTACTGCTAGAACTCAAGTATGTTTTACTTGCTGACTTATATCTCTATTGGCTGTCAAATGTGTGCTATTTTTAATCTTCTGGAAACTTGGCTGTCACAAGTTGGGGGATAACTAAGGCTACAAATAAGCTAGAATTTCACTATTCGGGAAAGATTCAATCAGTAAATACAGAATTGCAATATGGCAAAGGAATGAGTAACATACATCACTATCTCAGTATGTAGCTACAGTACCAACAGCACTTAGCAATTTGGCTTGTTTGATAAAGAGTTCAGAATATTTTGATGCTAACAAAAGGCAATTGGCATTGGCGAGTCCTCTGGCCGCTTGTAACAACTTGCGTTGCATGTAGATCCACCGTGCTAAGATCAGACTGACTACTAAACTCTAGTGTCAAAAATTCTGAATGCCATGAAACTGGTATTGGTATCTCGGTTCACTTTCGGAACTTCAACAATGTCTCATTTCATTGGTTCTCAACTTGAACACTGCTACCTGCTAATTATAATTGCAAGAATAAATCATTGCTAAGCAAATATACCAAAAAAAACAGAAAATAGCAACAACACATTACCATGCAAGAGCTTCTTTATGAATAAACCAACAAGAGTAGTTTGCACCAGACCTACTCATGGTTGATGCTCACAAACACTTCACAAACATTATTCTAGCTCCCTAAGACAGTACACATTAGCTAGCCCCACGTGATATCTTTTGCACAACTAACACTCTTCTTGCGGCCATTGATTTCAGATGCCTAAAACATTACTAAGGTCTAAGGCTTAAACATGAAACCATAAACAACTATATAATTGTGCATGTGCAACAATATAAGTAAAGGAAGTTCAAGCTGTTCAGTTTATTGTCTGATATTAGACTACGAATAGTCCTATTTACCTCTATACCATCTGTGACAACTAATAAATTCTAGAGATAACTTTGTGGTGCATTACGGTATGCTCTTTCTTGTGTGATTCTGTCATGAACCGGGGTAGAGGGGGAGAGAGACTAGACGAGGAAGACTTTGATATATTTCTGTTTCCTCCCAATAGCATGCGGTAGCCCTCATTATATAGATGGGCTCCCCCTATGTCAGGGGTGTAGGCCTTGGGCCCAAGGCCTAGTCGGTTTATTATTAGGAATTAGAGATTGGTTTCTATTTGAGTTAGATATTAGATTCCTTATGTTAGAGATATAATTAGAGATATGATATTAGTTACTATATCTGTTAGAGATAGGATTGGAATTAGACTCTATCTGTTAGGGGGAGCCCATCTATATAATGAGGGCTACCGCATGCTATTGGGAGAAAACAAATATATCAAAGTCTTCCTCGTCTAGTCTCTCCCCTACCCTGCTCATGACAACTCGCCGCAATTCCGGTGGCCGTTTGTCGCCATCCACCGCTGTCGCTACCAACCACAAGAACGCCTGCTGCCCCGACGGCCGCCCATCTGCAGCCTCCGCCGCCACCGCCGCCACCCGACTCACCGCCCGCTGCTGCTGCTCGGCCGCCTGCGTTCGCAGCCGCCGCTTGGCGCCTAGCGGTTGGCCACCGCCTCCTCCACACGCCGCCGCCCGCCCGCCTGCCGCCACCGCTGGGTTGCGCCGCCGCCGTCTCCACCGTCCGCCGCCGCTCGGGCCGCATCCGCCAGAGCCGCGGCCGTCACTCCGCCACCGCCGGCGAACATGACATCCGTGCTCGACCGCCGAAGAAGAAGAAGATTGCGCCGATGGTCAGACCGGAAGAAGAGAAGGCGGCCGCCGACCACGGAGAACGGGGTCAAACCGGAAGGCAGCGGATGGACGCCGTCGTCGCCACGGATGCCGCTCCACCGCCGCCGCTTCGTCACCAACCGCCAGATCGCTGCAGCCATCGCCGCCATCCGAGCCATCTCCACCGTCATCAGCAGCCACCCGCCGGCCGACGGCCGCCATCGCCGCTTTGGTCCATGCAAGCCGCCCATCGCCGGTCGCCGCCGCCCGACGCCGCGATCTTTCTCCGTCCGGATGCGGTTACCGACCTCGGCCACCGGATCCGACCACCTCTGGCGCGATCCGACCGCCACCGCCACGACGCCCGGATCCGGACGTTCCGGCTCGACTTCTCCGCACCGCCGACCGGTAGGAAGGGCGCCATCGCCGCCGATGTCCGCGGCTCCGATGGCTATCGCCGCGCTCACCGGCCAGGGCTAATCTCCGGCCGAAGACGCCTGACCGCCGCCATGAGCCTTGCTCGGCGCCTGCTGCCGTCATTGCCTCGCCTCGCCGCCGCCGCCTGCCGATGCCGACCGGGAACCTCCGCCACCAGATCCGGCGTTCGCCGCCGCCGCCGCAGCCGCCACCCGCTGCTTCGGCCGCCGTTCCACTGGCGCTCACGGCCGCCCTTCAATCGCCGCCTTCCTTCGGGATGCTTTCGACCGGATGTTCATGGGTGTCGGTCGGTTTAAAACCGACCGACAATTAAGGTTCCAAAAACTTTAAAACAAAATCAAAATATCTATATATATATATTATTTTGCAGGCCGTTTAGCCTTGTTCCGCTTAGATCGGGCCGACCATCTCCATCGGCTGCAGGACCCACCACCGCTCATCTTCTACACCGGCGGGAGGTCTTCCATTGGCGCCATGACCACCCCCCAGCGACTCGAGGACCCAGCCGCATGTCCAAGAGGGGTGTAATGTCGGGGTGTAGGCCTTGGGCCCAAGCCTAGTCGGTTTATTATTAGAATTAGAGATTGGTTTCTATTTGAGTTAGATATTAGATTCCTTATGTTAGAGATATAATTAGAGATATGATATTAGTTACTATATCAGCAGAGAGCAGATTGGAATTAGACTCTATCTCGTTGGGGAGCCCATCTATATAATGAGGGCTACCGCATGCTATTGGGAGAAAACAGAAATATATCAAAGTCTTCCTCGTCTAGTCTCTCTCCCCCTCTACCCCGGTTCATGACACCCTAACAGATAGAGTCTAATTCCAATCCTGTCTCTAACAGATATAGTAACTAATATCATATCTCTAATTATATCTCTAACATAAGGAATCTAATATCTAACTCAAATAGAAACCAATCTCTAATTCCTAATAATAAACCGACTAGGCCTTGGGCCCAAGGCCTACACCCCTGACAGATTCACTGATGTCTAGTCACTTCTACCTTTCTGCAAAGGAAAATTCATCGAACTCACCATGCAAAAATTGTGGTTGTGCGGGTATTATAGCATGGAATGTATCTCCTTGTATGGCAAATTAGCAACATATACAAATGCTAAATAAAAGACATGTTAATACACATGATCTATGTTGTAACGTGTAAGGAAAGAGCAAAAGAAAGCTGCATATAAATGACTAGTATGAATGTTCTGAGTAATTACCAATCTGAACTCGCCGCTTTCTCTCGCCAGTAGAGGGCTTCTTCTTCATGTAGCAGCTATTCCAATCGCCTCCATCCTGCGAATAGTAATCCATGGGGTACTCCCCTCCAAAATCTTTGCCACCACAATCACCACTATTGCAATCACAATCTTCGCAAGTTTCTGATCCTGAACAACACCCACCGCCACCTCCACTGCCACATTCTCTGTTTCCCTTCTCCCACCACCCAGGAACATACCCCAATGCAACATCAAACTCGAATGTCGTCAGCATCGGCTTCTTGAATCCCTCCCCCCAATCGATCGACAACCGTGGGCACGCAATCTGTACCCATGCATCCACCGAGTCCCCAAACAGCTCCATCCTCGACGGTGACAGCTCCGACATGAGCACCACTGTGTACTCCAACCCTTTCTCCTCCAGATGCTCTACCACCCTGTCAAGAACCTTCACGTTCCCCTGCCTCCCCAGCGTGCCGAGTATTACACCCCAGCTCTTGGCCTTCCTCGCTGCCAGCACCGCCTCCTTCCTCGCCTGCTTCATCCCAACATGGTCGTACTCCTCCAGCACAAGCACACCAAGAAACGGGTCAAACCGGTAGGCCTTCACCCCGGGATTGGCAATCATGAAGGCCTCGAGGTGGAACCTACCGTCTGCGACGAACACCACCGCGCCCACCCCCTCCGACTTGTTCAGCTTAGGCGCGGTGCACCCAAGAATCTCTCCGGCGGAGAGCGGCTTCGCCTGTGGCACGACGATGTCGCGGTACCCCTCCCGCGTGAGCATCTCGCGCGCGGCATGCACCGCGGAGATGAACTGCACGGTGCCGGCGATGGCTAGGCGGGGCGCGGCGGAGGGGTCCGGGAATGCGTTGCGGACGGCGGAGGCGAGGCGCTGGGCGTCGACGCGGATCTCGACGAAGACATAGAGCACGGGGAGGAGTGACGAGGTGACGGGGACAAGGCAGGAGTGGCCGTAGTGGACGAGGATGTCGGCGGCAAGGGCCTTGGCGGGGCGATCAGCGAGGCAGCATGCGCCGTAGGTGGGGTCTGCGAGGATGAGGACGTCGTTGGAGGGGTCCGGGGAGAGGAAGGGGGCGAGGAGGTGGGAGAGCGGGAGGGAGAAGAGGAGGAGGCCCTCGGGGAGCTGGAGCGCGGCGCGGCGGGCGGCGGAGGAGCGGATGCGGTGGGCTGTCTTGGGGAGCTCGAAGTTGTAGGCGGCGGGGAGGAGGGAGGTGGCGGCGGCGGAGAGGGTGGGGTCGGAGAGGATGGAGGGCGGGATCGGGGTGTGGACGAAGCGCTTGGGAGGGTTGGCCGTCCTCTTCTTGGGGCTTTGCGGGGCGAGGGCGAGAGGGGTGGAGGTGGAGTGGTCGCCGGCGTCCATGGTGGCGGCCGGTGGGAGAGACGAGACGGAAGAGGGTTTAGCCAAGGACAAGTACAGCAAGGAGCAATCACGAGGCGTCGCCGCGTGCGTGAGGCCGAGCCCGAACTGGGAGAGATCAAGGCCTGGCCTGATAAAATGGCGGCCCGTATCCTCCCCTTTCTCCACCCTCGCGCGCGCGCGGACCCATTCCAATCCAAGCGTCCGTCCGCTCCACCGCAGCGCAACAAACTAACCGCGACGCACGCACGCCCACAGCACTGCACACGGCAGTTTTGCTGTGATCCACCCTAGCCGCGCGTCACTTTCAGTGTCAAGCGTTGCGTCGCCGTTAGAACAACCTGTATTATACATGACCTAATACGTGAGCAAAGTGACAAGGCTTATCTGTTGAGAAACCTGGGTCTGGGCCAGCAGCCCGTGGTCCATGATGAGCATCTCACTATAGTCTATAAATGAAGAGCAATAATCATCATTTTGTATACATGAATGAAAAGTAATGAAAAAGAAGATCAGAAATTCTCTCTACCTATCTGTATGTGTTTAATCTTCTGTTTTTATTTCTATGATTGATTTGTTTTTATCCTAGCAAAGAAAACGTTCGGACCGGTAACGACGGTTTCTCAACGTTATCAGCCCAATCCCAGTCGTCGTCGTCCGTCTTCTCCGGCTGGCTCAGTCGCTCGTGCTCTCCCCTCCCTTGACAATTCCGTGGCCATTATCCATCCCCCCACCCCAAGGAAAAAAGAAATCTTTTCCCAACGCCTCATGTCCAGTGCAGAGAGAGAACCCCCTCTCCATTCCAACTTCCATCAAAGCGAAAAAAAAAAAGCGAAAAGGGCGAGATTGATGGCGACGTGCTCTCGCCCTCTCTTCGTCGCCGCCTCCGCCTCCTCGCCGTCGCCGGCTGCGAGCCATCGGAGGAGCGCTCCTCTCCTCCGCCTTCACACCGTACGTAATCACTTGCTCTCGTTCCCATCCATCAAATCTCTATAGCTCGCGCCACGGTCGCCGGCGCTCTTGTTCTAAACAATTGAACGCCAGTCCTCGTGTCGGCGGGATGCGAGCTGGGAAGCGACCGGCTTGTTTGTTGTTTCTGGCTTTCTGCTATCGTCGATTGCTTGCTTCCAGTATGAGCGTGTGTCGATGCTGCAATTGCTGACCAAATTAGGCTATCTAGCTATGAATCTAGATATATGCATGTGTTGTCCATAAACTATTCAGTGCAGCAATTCCTAGTTTGCTTGCTTTGCTTGTGGTGCGAATGCAATGGTGCTGCTGCTTCTATTCCCAATCAACTCGCGGTTTTTCCCCCATATGTCTCTCCTCCTGACGACTGATCACCATTTTTGTTTCAACGGCAGGTAGCAGTTGTCTCCATATGGGAACCTCGTCGTCCTCTGCGAGCTGCAGCTTGCTGCTTTGCTCACATGAGGCACTGCTGTAAGACAGCGAGGAGATCCGGCGATGGTTTACAAAGTGGACCAGCCGTCTCCGCATTGCCGCGGGCAATAAAGAGAATGCTGTCTAACTACGCTTCCCTGGTTATCAACTTGCATGGTAATCTTGCCCGAAGCTATAAGGCTATGGGTGCCGTACGGCAGGACGGGGCATTCAAGCACTTTATGTCCATTGGCTTTGGCCGTGTGGTTTTAGGGATGGTGCTCGTCATGTCTATCTCTGCAGCCACCTATACAGCACATCCATGTAAGCTCTCGACATTGGTAGAAACTGCAGCTTCGTTCTTTGCTCTTATGTACTACTACTACTGACACCTGTGTCTAAAATTTCACTGTTGAAAAATCTAAGCATCGGCGCTCACAGAGGAAAATTTACTTTTCCTGGAGGCCTGGCGTGCAGTTGACCGCGCATACTATGACAAGTCATTCAACGGACAAAGTTGGTTCAGATACCGTGAAAATGCTCTTCGCAACGAACCCATGAATACACGGGAAGAGACATGTATGATTTTCAATTATCGCCCTTTCTATTTCTTGATTAAAAGTCTGCTTGCTGTCAAAATTCCAATAATATCGCTGTAACGAAATTACTTTCATGTGTCAAGCTGTAGTGTACTTTGATACGTCATAGGCCACTTTATGTTTGGAAAGTATAACTGCATTGAGTAACGAAATTACTTTCACGTGTCAAGCTGTAATGTACTTTGATACGTCATAGGCCACTTTATGTTTGGAAAGTATAACTGCATTGAACAATCATTAGATAATGATTTCAAATATGTTTATGGAGGAGGATATAAGAGTTCTTGTCCAAATGGGACCATCTTTGCATAATGCCCCAAATTATTGTATCACAGATAGATATTATAAGGTGGCTATTTGTTTAGAGCTAAAATTCAGTACTGGAAAGTTGATAGACAGTATGAATACGTGTAGAATTCTTCGTATTGTTTAAAGTTTGATGCCATATGATCAATTTACTTAATTAAGACTGCATTCCAGATGCTGCAATAAAGAAAATGCTTTCCACGTTGGATGACCCATTCACTCGTTTCTTGGAACCTGAGAAATTCAAGAGTTTGCGGGTATGGAACTCGGCCCTTGGTATGCATTGAAACCATAACTACATTTTATATACTGCTTTCTGATGCATGCCATTATCTTTTCTGAAGGAAGTCTGGCACGCAAGGCGCACTCACGGGTGTAGGTTTATCAATTGGCTACCCAATGGCGTTTAATGGATCACCTACAGGGCTTGCTGTCATGTCAGCAACACCGGGAGGCCCTGCGGAAAAGGCTGGTATTCTTCCTGGGGACATAATTTTGTCAATTGACAACAGAAGCACAGAAGACATGGATATATACGACGCAGCAGATCACTTACAGTACGACCAATTATTAACTATTTATGATGTGTGGCTAAAATGCAGTGATAGAAAAAGGATGAAGCTGTCTATCTTAGCTTCGTCCTTGTTTGTTGATTTTCATTGTCTACTTGAGTGTTGCATACTTAGTATTTTAGAGGCTAAAGTTCTTCCGTTGGATCTTTACTAGGGGCCCTGAAGGAAGCTCAGTAGATTTGGCTATTCGTAGTGGGGCCAATACCAGGCATGTTATTCTGAAGTAAGTTCCTGCGCAAGATCCCTTTTGGGCCTGTTCTTTTTGGCTGCGGCTTATGGCTTTTGGCTGTAGCTTGTGACTTTTAGACTGTTTGCATGAGAGATTATAGAGTAACAGAAATTCACGTGTGGTTTTTGCTGATATAAATGAAGTCAGCAAAGTATGTACTACAATTAACTAGTAGACTCTATCTTGAAAAAATACTCTATTTAGAAGCTAGTTACTGTAGAAAAGCCAAAAAGCAGCTTTTAGAAGCTGAAAAGAACAGGGCCTTTAGATGTTGAGAGCAAAGAAACTAATTTGTTTACTGAAAAGTAATTATTATTCATTCCATCCTGTTTGAATTATCCCAGGAGACAGACAGTCACTTTAAACCCAGTAAGGTCGAGGATGTGTGAGATTCCAGGTGCAAAAGATAGCTCAAAGATTGGTTATATCAAATTGACAACTTTTAACCAGAATGCGGCAGGTTTGCGACTTTGAGATGGTTCTAGTGTCTTTCTGCAGCATCATAATGTTTTTCAGATGTTAAGTCCTGCTGATCATATTAATTGATTATCCTCTCCCAGGATCTGTTAAGGAAGCCATTAAGAAATTAAGGGACAACAATGTGAAGTCCTTTGTGTTGGATCTGCGGAATAACAGGTTTCGGTGTGCAGAAGCTGGACTGTATTTTCATCCTATTTTATTGAAATCTGAACATGGTTATATTTCATGCAGTGGTGGCCTTTTTCCTGAAGGAATTGAAATTGCAAAGATTTGGTAAGCTTGTTTACATCATATTTTAATTCATGAGGTATGGGTTTTGTGTGCGTATGTCTTGGTGGTCTACTTAGTAGCTGTTCCTGTGCACCTAAAATATTTTCATGAATACTAGTTGGCCTCATAAAAACCTGGAGGTTCTTTCAGTTGCCTTTATGTTGCTTGTGTGAGTTCTCACGATATATAGCAATTCATGTAGGCTTAGGATTTATGAGGTGTGAACAGCTTTCTTGCCGCATTTTTTCCCTTCTTAAATTGGTATCTAAATTGATTAAATGTTACATATGTTGCTCGTGCTTTGTCAGGATGGACAAGGGTGTTATTGTATATATATGTGATAGCCAAGGTGTTCGTGACATTTATGAGGCAGATGGAGCTAATACGATTGCAGCATCAGAACCTCTGGTTGTGCTGGTATGGCCTATTATTGCTCAGATAGACAACAAAAGATAGTGTTTAGTTCACTTATCCGAGAATGATGGTCCTGTCAGTCGCTTGTTCTTAACATGATGTTAGCCTGGGTTCTGTAGAGAGGAAGGTTTTTTTGCGCTGTTCCTGATCAATGATGAGTATACATCATACTGTACACATCATGGGATGCCACTTTCTGAACATTGTTAGGTAAATAAAGGAACTGCGAGCGCGAGCGAGATCCTTGCTGGAGCTCTGAAAGACAATAAAAGGGCAGTCGTATATGGGGAGACAACATACGGGAAAGGGTAACTGCTCTCCCTTTCCCATTCCCCTGCTCTGATCTGCATATACTTTCGCTCATCTTGGTATCTCACTCCACCTTCCGGCCAACTTTCAGGAAGATTCAGTCGGTGTTTGCGTTGTCTGACGGCTCGGGCTTAGCTGTGACGGTAGCACGCTATGAAACTCCTGCGCATACCGACATTGACAAGGTAAGCGCTGCCCCCTCAGATTTACACTGAACACGGTGGCCTCGCGCCATCGGTTTTAGCCGCTGCTTCAGTTCTAAGTGGTAGATATTCCTGCTAGGTTGGTGTGATCCCGGACCGTCCGCTGCCGGCGTCGTTCCCTACGGATGAAGACGGCTTCTGCAGCTGCCTGAGGGATTCGGCCTCGCCGTGCAGTCTTGATGCCGCGCAGCTGTTTGCGAGATCGTGATGCAAGCCCGTACGTTTGTTCTTCTTCCCTTTTTTTTTTTTGCTGAGCTGTTGTTTGGTTTCGGAGGTGCGTGTATGCCTCGTCCTATTGGATCGCTGCCCGCGTTCATAATTCATTTCGTTAACATTTTTTTTGTTTTTTGCCCAGAAGTCCAGTTTTATCTTGTCGATGGAAATGGCAGGTTAGGTGCGCGCCACTGTAAAAAGTCATATATAACTGAACGGGAAATCATTGATCGCTGTGTCACACCGCCCGCGCGTAGCAATTTTGACAGCAGAAACGCTGAAGATGTGGCAGCATGTATCGGATCCGCTTGTGGAAGTAATCAGCACCCAACGGGCTCCTCAACAATGCAAGCCGAAAACTTGGACGGATTCTTTTAAAAGTTAACTTATTCTTGTATTGTCTACGAGGTAATTAGCCTTGAACAGATGCATTTTTTAAAAAAAATTATAGTAAAAAATATGCTAAATTCAGTTTTACCGGCTAAAATCATATACGACTATTTCACTCTGCGTACTACCTCTCGCGATCAACCAGAATTCAAATATTTAATCCATAAACTATCAGCCTAAAAGAAATCCACCCGTGGTCAAGAAGAAGAATACTCTCAGAAACGAGAAGGGGGGGAAAAACTGAGCCTCAGCACAACGGTCACGTCACAAACTCCGCCGCCAAGAAGAAGAATACTCCAACCTAAAATGCCCTAAATACATGCGAGATGCGCGATTGTATTGGTGGTGTATTACACGCTACATCATTAAGAACCCTGATGAACACATCTTTAAGAATCCTAACGAACCATTGCCTACTAAAAATTCTGCCACATGTATAAAGTTAATGCGCTCGATCCAGTGCCAAAGAATTTGAACATTGCTCATTTAGTGGTTCGCGACCGAGCAACAGCATCGTTGACCAACATATTTAACCTGTAAAGAATAAGGAAATTCTTGTTAGAACAGCCACGAACCACAATTTGTTGTTGTTGTTGTTCTTGTGTGTGTGTGGTGAGGGCTGGGGGCTCCCGATAGAGTAAAAACATTTATTGGATTACGAAATCTGCACCACAGCTCATCAACATTGAGGTAGTGCGGAAATAAATGGTTTATTGAGTATGCCCCATATGATTAAGGTTATTTAAAGGAAAAAGTCTATTTGACTCCTTGTTCGTCTACTTTACCCTATGAACTATAAAAACAGGTATTGTACCCCTGAACTTATAAAACCAGAGCAAATAACCCCATGAGACGGTTTGGCCATCGTAGCGGGTGACGGGGCTGCTGATGTGGTGATGACTCGGTAAAATTAAATAAATAAAGATCCTTAACCTAATATGCCCATGTGTCATCCAGACACCCTTCTTCCTGTCTCTTCTTGCTCTCTCTCCACCCTCTAACCAAGACAGCAGGTCCTCTCCTCAGGATCTCCAGCAGAACGGAATTTGAGAGACCTGGGGCAAATTTTGACCTGCCTGCTGGAGCCTCGCATTGCCCTGTCCAAGCCCTCTCTGGAAGCGGCACCATGGCCCTCGTGCCCATGGCTGTGGCCTGGTCGCGCCTGCGTGGCGCCATGGCTGGCATCACCACGCCCGCATGCGTGTAACGGCCTTGCCGCCTTCGCAATGCCACCTTAACTCCGTGACACGCTGCTTGGGCCACCGCAGTACTGCTCAAGGAGATGGCCGACGATGAAGATTGAAGACAAGTAGATCGATTAGCCTATGCACCTATTCTTTCATTGGAGTTGGAATTCTAGATGGCCCGTCCCATGCGCTGCTGATGGTGGCCAGTGGGTTGTTACTAGGTGGTCTTACTTTAGCTGCAAAGGTGGTCCATCCCGCTGAACTGCCGCTGGTGGACTAGCCACACGACATCTTCTTCCTCCCGCTGTCAGTCTGCCCGCCATGGCTGATGCCTGCTCTCGCTGTTAGTCCGCCATCAAGCGCTGAGGCCATGGACGGAGTTTCCTGGCAGCGACATATGGGGGAGGAGGGAAAATGCAGAGGAGATGGTGCTTGCTGAAGAGAGAGGGGGATAAGACATGTGGGCCGATTGGGTTAAGGATTATTGTTTATTTAATTTTGTTGAGTCATCACCACATCGGTAGCCATGTCATCCGCCACGGTGGCAAACCGCCTCCGAAACTGCCTCATGGGGCTCTTTACTCCGGTTTTGTATGTGACTATGTTCATGGGTACAATACCTGGTTTTATAGATCAGGGGGCAAACTAGACGAACAATGATAGTTCAGGGGTGAAATAGATTTTTTTCCCCTTATTTAAATCACTTCAAGTGTTCTCCAAACAGCAACTTATATGAGTTCTTATATTCTATACTAGGAAAATTCAAAATTGTACAAAATGGCCAGGATTTCAACATATTATAGCCAATGTACAAGGAATACAGGTAGTAGCTTCCAGTGAGAAATAGGGGGCACATAACTGAAATAGTTAGGAAAAAACAACTCAGCAATTTAAAACTTTACCTTTTCTGGCTGGCAAATTTAACAAATCTATTCCACTTTTGCAACTTTCCTTTGCTCAGTTTGGCCAGTCAATTCGCACTGCATCTCAGTCCAACTGACCGGGACCAACGTACCACCTGAAGCAACACAAGGAAGCAACATCAATACAACATCTACCAGATCACGCAATTGGAGGAACAATTTAACTATCTTCACACATAAATTGCATGGCGCATCCTTTCATTGCCTCAGAGAATGAAGGTTGATTAATTTGGTACAGAAGTAAGCATACCGGCTATACTTTGTGCAGAAACAACTCCAAGTTCATTCTTTGCCGTGGAAAGGTAATATGCCCTTGCATCACCAAGAGAGAGCTTGAACAAAATTTAAGGATTGCAAGCCAGTCAAAATATCAAGTACTCTAACAAGATTAGAAGTGCATAGCCATATAATCAAATTGAAGAAAAAAATGTCTACAAAATGAGGTAACATCAAGCATGAAGACACACATGACCAAGAGCAAATGAGCAATCAAAAGAGATAACAATTGCAGAAATGAAGATTGCGCCATATGTTCCCCTGAAGGATACAACCAAAGCTCTAACAATGTCACCGGGCTGATAAGACTGGTACATGTCCACCTTGTCGATTTCAGTTGCACGAACATCTTGTTGCCTACAAACAGAACAGCATGGCATGAAGAACTTTTCTCTGACAAACTATCTAAAAGGAAAAGGATGGACGAAAGCATTAGACCATACATGCACTTCGGCAACTAACTCAAGCAAAAGCAGTGCAAGAAATCCATGAAGAACAGTACAAATGGCAGCATCACACTAAAAGTATGTGAACAAGGCCTACTACCTTATCATGCCAGTGAATTTTTCCTTGACAGCCTTTGAGTCAACACACATTATATCTGCAGAAGCCATCCTAGCCATAACCTTCGTCACCTGCAGCAGTAACAACTTTCAGCAATCAGCACTTCACCATTAAAAACAAGTTGATGCACACAGCTATCTTCGTTAAAACACCTACAGCAACAAACAGTTGACCAATACCACTAACCAGAACAACATATTTGCTCATGTTAAGACTGGTGATAGGAAAAAGAAGATCAACAGATACCACAGACATCATTTCAGATAGTACACTTTTGTAAGATCTTTACCCTCGTTTATTTTGTAAAGTCATCTCCAAAAGATGCCAACAAATAGATGGCGCATGCATGAACCAGCATGACCAATCCATGAGACATTCCCGTTACCGGATGATGTTTAACTGGACTACCAAAATAGAGAAGCTGTCACCTAAACTTATTTACCGCTAGGTTCAACACCTGCAAAGCACATGCTAGATCTTCACATGCATTGCCTGAATCTTGCTCTACAAGGTGTTATAGTTGCACAACATTTACACACTGGAGAATACTAAACCTAGTGTGACCCGAAACACATGGATAACCTTCAACCTGAACTAGGCGAAGTGTAACATCAACACACAAGCATGCCAGTGAGTGTGCGAGTGTTTCCGCAAAACCAAGTAAACTGTAAACCACCCATGCACCAATCCCACCACCCATATCCACAAGCCGCATGACTACAGACAGGAACAATAGCTAGCCATTAATCCAACCATGATGTTTATGAGTACACACAACCACACAACAGCAACAAGCTTTTCTTATTAAAAAAAATGCATCTTCCGCACATTGCACGTCTCCAATCAACGCTTTGCTCAGAGAGAGAGAGAGAGAGAGAGAGAGAGAGAGAGAGAGAGAGATCTTACACGGGCAATGGCGACGCTTCCCGGCTGGGGCACAGCTCCATGGGCCTTGTGCCCGACCACCTCCACCGTGGACCTCTGCAACCGAATCGGACCAGCCCGTCACACACACACCATCAGAAGCACCAGAGCGAGGGACCAAAAATTCCAAAACCCTAGCTAACCCTACCTGGTCGGAGGAGCCGGGAGGGGGAGGCACGAGGCGGCGGCGGCCGGTGACCGACGCGCGCACGGAGCGGCCGTCGGCGTAGGCACCGCGTCCGGCTACGAGGGACGACGAGCTTCCGAGGAGCTCCCCCGGTGTGACCACCTTGCCGCTGCCGTCGTGCTCCATCGCCGTGGCTGCCGTTGGTGTTTGGGGTAGGGGAAGCGGCGGTGAGGGTTTTGCCTTCTGTTTTGCCTTCTCACTCGCTTTTGTGGGTTAACAAAACTCGCAGGCCACTCGGCCCAATGCTCGGGGTGTGATTTGTTTATTGCTACGATTTTGGCACGCACACCATAGAGAAGCATCGATGCACGCAGAGACAAGCAAGCATGGACACGAAGCCATGAACTCAAACCACAAACACAAAGCCATGCGCGCGCGCGCACACCTACGCAGCGCAGCAACGAGAGAAGCTGGCATATACTTTTACATCGCCAATGAGAGGAAGATCACTTCAATTGTTAACAATCCAGTACATCAGCAAGGCACGACAGCTTGATGCCCAGAATTTTTGGTAAGAAAATTTCCTACCCAGATTACACAAATCATCAGACGCATGAGGAATGAACCAGAATTTGCAAAATTAGAGAGCATCTGTCAACCCCATCCTCATTGCTTCTGGGGAAGCAGAAGGCAAATGAAAACATATCTATACTGATGGCACCACACCAGAGGGTCACCAGGATTGTTGGAAAACTGTACACTAACCAGAGGCAAGAATCAACCAGAGGTAAATGACATCCCCCCAGCCTCAATCCCAAGTCAACTGAAGCTAACAGCCTAACACTAGTTTATTGATCAATGGCGAGGCAGCGGCCCATGCTCGCTTATGCTGCCTCTTAACCAGTAAAATGAGGCAAGCTGCTTCTTCTTCATCCGCAAGGGGCCCGATCTATTCTGCAGGGCTGGTGATGGTACTTGAGCGCCCATTGACACAGCTGAGCGAGGGTCGCGCTCACGACTTTCTTCTATTCGGCCAGAACTGTACTCCATGGTCATAAATGGTGAGGAATTCCGGTAGTCTGAACACCCAGAAGCCCCATTATTCCACCAGCCAGAAGCCCCATTATTCCACCAGCTACCACTACCACTGTCAAGGGCCAGTCCTCCTTGGTACTCATCATCTGGGTCACATGATGAATCCCTGTGGCTGTAAGAATCATCGCAAGCCTCATCTGTGTCATTGTAAATAAGCTTCAGTGCCTGCACGACTTCACCCATGAATGGCCTCTGTGACGGATCGTTGTGAACACACATGGAAGCGATGGATGCCACTTTAGCTACATTGTCAAAATTGAAATTGCCGTTCAGGGAAGGGTCAATCAACCTCTCCAAGCCCTCCTTATGGCATAGAAGAGGACGAGCCCAAGTCACAAGATTCTCAGGATCCTTGGTATCAGACATGCATACAGGCTTCCTTCCTGATAAAAGCTCCAGCAAGACAACCCCATAACTGTAGACGTCACTCTTGACAAGAAGGTGCCCTGTCATGGCATATTCTGGAGCAACGTACCTGTGTGATCACAGAGGATAATTAAAATGGAATCAAGTAAAAGCAAGCTACTGTGGAGCATATTTATGATACCGCAAATTCGTCTAGCCTTGAAAAGTGTGATTTGTCAAGAACTCCACAAAGCGTTATTATTGTTTGACATTAAATGGTATTTGTTATGAATAGCGCTTGTATTCATATGAGGCCAAAGGGCCAGTATATATACACGAGTACAGGATGGCAATATGAAAAGAATACATATAAGGAAAGAGCACATGTATGGAAAGAATCCAAACTATCCTAATATAATGCAATCATATCTCTAATATCTCTAACACCCCCCTCAAACTCATGGTGGATCAACAACACTGAGTTTGGAGAGGTAGAAGCCATGCTGTGCGCGGGTCTGAGCCTTCGTGAAGAAATCCGCTATCTGAAGCTCCGAAGGCACGTACTGAAGAGCAACCATCTGATCATGCACACAAGACCTCATGAAGGAAGCATCAACACCAATATGCTTGGTGAGTTCATGCTTCACAGGATCACGAGCAATCACCGATAGCACTGTCTTCGTCGACAAGAGAGGAGTCGGTGTAGTGACGAAACACCAAAATCCTCAAGTAACCACCGTAGCCAAGTAATCTCTGACAAGAGAGCCATAGCTCGCAACTCAGCCTCTGCACTCGAACGGGACACTGCAGTCTGTTTCTTCGTCTTCCAGGCAATAAGTGAACCACCAAGAAAACACAGATGGCAGAGATAGACCGCGATCGATGGATCATCGCCCAAGTAGCATCCGAATAAGCTCAAGTCAAAAAGCCGGAGCGTGGAAAGAAGAGACGACGAGATAGTCCCACGAAGGTATCGCGAACTCGAAGAAGGTGGGCAGAGTGGACCCGAGTGGGAGCGAAACGAATCGACTCGAAATGTGAACCGGATAAGTGATATCCGGACGAGTAACAGCACAAGGTAGACAAGACTCCCAACAAGATGACGATAGCGAGTCGGATCGAAAGAGGCTCGCCATCGAGGGTTTGAGATGAACATTGAGCTCCATGGGAGTCTCAACAGTACGCCGATCAGTGAGAAAAGCGCGATCAAGAAGATCCTGAATATACTTCTCTTGGGACATAAAGAAACCATCTGGAGTGGACGTAACCTCAATCCCAAGGAAGTAACGAAGAGGACCAAGATCCGACATAAGGAACGCTCACTAAGACGAGCCTTGACAAAGGCAATGTACGCAGAATCATCTCCGAATGATCATATCATCAACATAGAGAAGAAGAAGAGTCCACCACGAGGCGAGGTGTGGACAAAGAGCGCAGATCATGATCACTCATTGAAAAACCAGCAGCGGTGATCACGAAGAAAGCGCTCAAACCAAGCCCGGGGCTTGCTTAAGGCCATAGAGAGCGGCGGCGATGCACCATGCCCTCGTGAACAGAATACCCGGTGGCGGATGCATGTAGACCTCCTCACGCAACTCGCCATTAAGAAAGGCATTCTTGACATCAAGCTGAGAAACAGACCAGTGGCGAACAGACGCCACCGAAAGAAGAGTGCGGACAGTGGTCATGTGAGCCACGGAGCAAAAGTCTCGTCGTAGTCACGACCATGCTCTTCTTTGGAAACCACGGGCAACAAGACGGCTCAAGAGAACCATCGAGCGAGTCTTAATCTTATAGACCCACTTACACGTGATGGGACGAGTGAGATGGAAAGGAACAAGATCCCAAGTACCAAGACGCTCAAGAGCAACAATCTCCTCGGCCATGGCATGCTGCCACTCGGGGTGAGTAGCAGCATCCCGGTAAGAAACATGCTCACGAGTAGCTGCGCCAACAAAGGCAAAATGGGCAGGGGGCTGAAGCGACTGGCGATCGCGGAGAGCGTGGCGAGGAGGAGAGATGACCCATCGGGGAAGATGGTGCATCGAAGATGAATCATCGAAGAAGATGGCTCATCTGGAAGATCCTCAACACGAGGTCGACGAGTGTAGACTAGTGTAGTGGGGGGCACGAGGAGCCGCAGGAGGCGACAACAACGGAGAGGCCACAGGAGAAATATGTGGGGACTCGGTGGGACGGGTGGACTCGGTGGGACGGGTGGACGAGGCAAGGCAGAGATAGGTGTATCTGGAAAGGTCAAAAGACAGAGACTCCACAGAGGAAGTCGAAGGAGAGGTAGGACACGGGTAGAAGGGACGAGACTCGTCGAAAGTCACATCCCGAGATCCGCATCCGTCGACCAACAGATCCCAAAGACAGATAGCCCTTGTGCTCGACCTGTATCCCGAAAAACACACTCAACAGATCGAGCGGTTAGTTTGGTGCGTTCAGGGGCGAGAAGAACGTAGCAAACGCACCAAATGCACGAAGGCGAGTAGTCGGAAGGAGACCACGAGACGCTCAGCGGTGTGCACCAAGAGCGGAAGAAGGTGGATGTTGACGAGATAGGTGGCGGTGGAAACGACCTCGGCCCAAAGTGAGGTGGAATAGGCGGCAATCATCGAGTGCGGCCGACTCAAGGAGGTGACGATGCTTGCGCCGGCAACACCATTCGAGCATGAGCACCGGGACAAGAGAATCGAAGGAGTGCCACCTTTCGGCAAGGAAGGCTGCGCAGTGATGAGAGGTACTCGCCAGGTAGTCGACCACGAAGACACGAATAGGAGTGGAGAACCGAGTGCGAACCATAGTGGCAAACTGTTTATAGATAGACAAGGCCTCACCACGAAGACATGAAATATATCCAAGTGTGGCGAGAGAAATCATCTATAAATATGATATAGTATCGATGACCTCCTTTCGAAACAAAGGGGGACCCCAAACATCGAATGAATAAGATCGAAGGACGCCGAGACACCGACTCACTATGAGGATAAGGAAGTCAATCTGTTTGCCTAACTTACACCGACAATCTAAAGACACGTCTCTGAGACAGGACCCCGAAGGCCACGACGAACTAGAGATGACAACCGAGATCCACAGATGGCCAAGACGATGATGCTATCTGCTGGAAAGAGCCAGAGACGGAGTGGAAGAAGCGGAGAGGCCGGCGGCGGTGGTGGCGGGAAGGAAGGTGAAGCCGTCAAGCTCCCAAAGGCGTTGTGAGTCAAGACGCCGGGGCGTAACCAATCGAGGCTCCGTCGGCGGTCCCGAACACAACAAGAGTCAGAATCGAGAATGACTCGACAACCAAGATCAGTAATCTGCCCAGCAGAAAGAAGCTGCATGGTAAGGCGAGGAACATGAGCAACAGAGGGAACATGAAAAGATGAGTTGCTAAGAGGTCCTCGACCAGAGACAGAAAGAGAGGTACCATCAGCAGTAAGAACACTGACAGGAGAATCAAGGGGTGTAATGAAGGATAGAGTAGAAGAATCGGGAGTCATGTGAAAAGATGCTCGTAATCAAGAATCCATGGGAAGGTGCCCGATGTGTAGGTGGTGGTTTCGCGGTGCAGAAGAGTCGATGTGAGTAACCGAGATCTGTCGAAGGAGAACACAAGTAATAGCGGCGTCAAGTCGGCTATCTCCGCCGGTGAGAGAAACTGCGAAGGAGTCGATCGACGTCAATGTAGGAACCGCAGATCTGCCGAGGAGAACCCGGAGCGGCAAGCAAGCGTCAAGTCCGCTATCTCACCGGTGAGAGAAGGCTGCAAGGAGTTGATGCAGACGTCGATGTAGAAGCACCAGTGCATGTGCTAGTAGAAGAACGACGTAGAAGATGCCGTTGCTTCTTATAGCACTGGGACTCAATGTGGCCGACCTTATCGCAGTAGGAGCAGTGAGGACGGCCACCGCCAGATGGAGAGCGGCCACCACCACCTGTGGCAGCCACTGGAGGTGGCGGTGTCTTTGGCGTGGAGCGATCGGTGTAGCGGTGGACGGCGATGAGCATAGAGGAAGTGGCGATGAAAGACCACTCGATCGAACGGAAACCATCGGTGGCGGCCGACGGCAGCGGCGACCAAGGTAACGAGGTCTAACAAAGCGGCCCGATGCGGCGGCGAAGTAATGTAGAGCACCAGCACCACTCGGTGGACGGAAACCATCGATGGCGGCTACCGACGCCAGCGCGGCGACTGTTAACGAGGTCAACAGCGGCGGACTGGCGGCAGATCAACGCAACGTTTTTTTTTTTTTTTTACCAACTTCTTTTAAAAGGGGCCTCGGCCAAACCAAACAAAGACAGGGAACTCTCCGCTTGTGACTGTGCCATATGGCGGGAGAGCTGCCACCACGGGCGGGGCAGCGGCGGCGGCGGCCGGCCCGGTCAAGAGCGATGAGAGGCGGCAGCAGGAGGCGGGGCCGCAGCAGGAGCCGACGGCCGGCAGGCAGCAGGCCAGGCGGTGCGGCAGGCAGGCCGGAGCCGGCGGTCTGAGCGCACGTGCATGGAGATCGAGAGCCGGCGGCCGGGCGAGTGAGCAGCCGGGAGGGTCGGGCGAGCGCAGCCAGGCAGGCCGAGGCCGAGGGCGACGGTTTGGCATGGCGGGCGAGGCCAGACGGCGGCCCGAAGGCCGGCAAGCGGCCAGCCGGCCGGGGCGGGCAGCAGCCGGAGGCCGAGCGGGCGAGTCAGCCCCAGTGCCCCGGCCGGAGGCGGGCGGCCGAGAGGCGATCGCCGGATCGGCCGCGGACCGCGCAAAGCCGGGCACGGCAAGGCGCGGATCCGGCAGTGGCAGAGAGGCCGGCGTCTGCAGCGGGTGGGCGGCGCGAGAGCAAGCCGGGGGGCGCAGACGGACCAGCGGCAGGCGGCGGAGGGGCGGACCGAGTCGACCACCGGAGTGGGCGGCGGAGGGCCGTGGCCGGAGGCGCCGGATGGGAGGCCGTCGGAGCGGCGGAGCGTGAAGGTGGCGACGAGCACAACTCTAGGTAATTGGCTCTGATACCATGTTATGAATAGCGCTTGTATTCATATGAGGCCAAAGGGCCGGTATATATACACGAGTACAGGATGGCAATATGGAAAGAATACATATAAGGAAAGAGCAAATGTATGGAAAGAATCCAAACTATCATAATACAATGCAATCATATCTCTAATATCTCTAACAGTATTAACAACCATACTAGGAACTAATCAGTGAAACTATGCAGACTATTTTTTTTCCAATTGCAACATCGAGGAAAGCATCTGGAAGGTAAATCAGTATAAATCACAAAGAGAACCAAAAGCCATCCGATCATGATTTCACTCTTATTTAGTATTTAAATCATGGTTATTGACATCATCATAGTGGACAGACATAAGCAAAGTGTTTCTTACCCAAAAGTACCCATTACCCTAGTAGAAATGGGATGGATTCCATTGGTTGCCTCCCTTGCTAAACCAAAATCAGTAACCTTTGGAGTGAAATCTTCCTCCAACAATATATTGCTGGCCTTGAAGTCGCGATGTATAACATGAGGATTCGAATCTTCATGAAGATATGCTAGGCCTCTAGCAGCACCCAGAGCAATTTTCATCCTAACATCCCAGTTCAGCATGCCCTTAGCCTTGTCAGCACCTAGGCATCAAAAAGACTCAGATTAACCCAAATAATCATGCTGAGTGCACAACATCATAAACCTAGGCTCAAATGTGGTAGAGGTAAGTATGGATATGTTTATTTCTTGTAAAGCACAGTGCAGTGCTTTCCTTGAGCCACATCACTGGAGAAATTTCAGCTGTTAGATTGGAAGGGCAGTTGACCCTGTCCATCCATGCATTTCCCTTCAGCCAAATCATTACAGATTTCAAAGTCCTTTAATTAAAATGGCAGCTGATCCTGCCAGTCCATGCTTGGACAAAAGAAATCATCGGACCAACCACATCTAGTTATTTTATCAGGAGAAACGTAGTTAAATCTTTCAATTTTTTGTTGCCATCCACTATATATGTATATGAATTTGTTGGCATGGCTTCAATAACTATCAAACATAGCTTATAGTAACTAATATTTCAAACATACCATGAAGATGGGATTCCACACTTCCATTGCGCATAAGCTCGTAAACAAGACACCTTTTGGTCCGCTCGATGCAAATGCCAACCAGTTTGACAAGATTGCGATGGTGTAGTCGGCTGAGCATTTCCACCTCCGCAATGAACTCACGGTTGCCACTCCTGTCCTCTCTTGTGAGCAATTTAACAGCTATCTCGTTTCCATCACCCATGGTCCCATGATAGACACGTCCAAACCCACCTTCACCCAAAACTCTTTTTGAATTGAAACCATCGGTGGCCTTTTCAAGCTGGGCTAGCGAAAATGCCTTTACTGATGTTGTGCAAGTAGCCACTGTTGAGAGCATTGACGCCGATGCAGAGCTCACCATGCTAGTTGACAAAGTTGATCTGCCACCTGTATCACGCATTAAGTTGTTAGCATAACTGCAGTGTTTAAGTAGTGACAATTTAGTGTACTGGAAAGGTTGGAACTCCGGGGAGCTCTATTGGTGTCTAAGCAAAAAGGACAATGTTTAAGTGAAGCAAAAGGCACATAAACATAGGAGAGGGTCTGGGAAGACTCTGTTTCTCAATATCTAGTACAAGCAGCTTCTATATAGTCCATTCTCAAATAGATATCGGGCATGTTCTATCCGGCTTTTGAAACCAGTTTTTGGCTTTTGCTATAGTACGTAGCTTTTAAACGGAGTATTTTTTTTCAAGATGAGATCTATAAGTTAATTATAGTACACATCGAAAGCCCATTATCTGTACCAGCCAAAATCGCATGCGAATATTTCTCTCCATAATCTCTATCGCGAACAGTCAAAATTCAAAAATTCCAGCCAAAAGCCATAAGCCACAGCCACAAAAAACAGACCCAATATCATCCTAGAATGCATGGAGTGAAATTTTAAAAACTTTCACTAATATACATAAAAGTGTTACATGGAAATGACATAAAAGTAATTAAAAAAATTTAATAAATTTTGCTAACATATAATTAGAAAAAGGCAACAATCAAAGGTTTGTATTGGATACCGTGTCAATGTCCAAAATGACAAGTAAAAGAGAATGAAACTAGTGGTTCAAAGTCAAGCTAATAGTACCACCAATCCAAAAGGAATGCCCTTTTTTGATTGGGTTTTATTGTTACACACTAAGAAAGGTTTGTAAATTTATGACATTATGAAAGTAGAAAGATTTGTATATTTATGACATTATGAAAGTATTTTTGATCAGTATTACCAGGACTCGGACACGGGTGTCGGAATCCGACTCATTTTCGGGTGTCCGATTCGGTAAACTTTAGAAAATAAGATTCTGGGATTCACCTAATATAAATATATTTTACATAAAAATGATAGGAAATAAAAAACAATTCGGCCCATTTATGCATGTGGCCGGCCCACCAGCCCATTTGCCCCTCTCTCTCCCCTCTTATCTCTTCTCTCCGTTCTGACCGCACAACGTGCATACTCCTTTCTCCTCCTCTCTCTCCCCCTTATCCTCTCCTCTAACCCTCCGCCTTCTCCGTCGCACGCACGCGCCTCCCTCGGTTCCTCCTTCCTCCCATCTCTCCCGATTCCGGCCTCGTGCTTCGCCCGGTGCTCCGGCCAAGCCTTTTTCCTCCGCCGACGCCGTGCTGCTCGATGGATTATTCGCCTCCACCGACGCCACGCTTATCGGTGCATTCACCTCCGCCGATGCCATGCATTCCAGTGGCTCCACCACCTCGGTGCCGCCTAGCCACCGCGGCCACCTGGCCAACCATTGTGCCAAGCCCGCATCACGTCATGTCGGAGACACATCTTGTCGTGTCAGACGCGAGTTGACGCGCAGATGCATGTCAACACGCCGAAAAAATTTTGTACACGCGAGTCCCAGTAACACTGCTTTTGATGATTATGACTATGCCCTTTTCTTGTGCTCAATCTAGATATTCGTAATCGTAATGATGGTCAGAGTTTAAAAAAATTTAGCCAGCACAAATACTAATTGAAATCACTAAATAATTCTTTCCATGTGGACCTACATGCAGCACATAGATATGAGCAGTTAATGATGACAACTCTAGGTTACCATATTTTCTACTAATTTAGGGATCCAGGCCTTTAGAGGCATAATAAAACGATTTAAGTGCCAAATTGTGCACTTTGGCCATGCTCTTGCAGACTTGCACAAAGTGTAACTCTGATTTCCAATCCCTAAGTGCTTGATGTGGAAAATACCATCCAACAGTTTAGAGTTTCAATTTCTGTTTTGCCCAACCACACTGAAACAGGGAACAATACGTCCTCCATTACAAAGTGGTGCTGTGGTACACAGGCAATCAAAGTTTTTCAAGTTTAACCACAGAAATCTAGATTGGCCACATGAAAATGATATTAATAGATTTGTTGTCAAAAGTACTGACATAGTATCATATATTATATCTTTTTTACTCGTATATTGTAAAAATAATAATGATCACATTTGTAGCTTGCAGACCATGGAAAATCAGAAATAAGAAACAACAGTTTTTGTAATGAGCATAGTAGTAAATTGATCCAGCATGGAAATACTTAAAATATCGTTTATATGCACAATAAGGAAGAACATTCAAACAGAAATGTTTCCAACATTGCCAAGCGGGTTTAAACGAGAGAAACGTGATGAAGCATAAACAAACAGCAGCAAGTAATAATAGTAATAAACAGCATACTAACAGACTAGCTACAACAAAAAAATTCCCCATTACCATACCGCATCTTTTGTTAACTGCCGGGGTAAGTGCAGGGCTCACACCCTCATGAAGCTGTTTATGTTTTGTCCATTTTACTACTAAAATAATGAGCCCAATGCATGCCACGATAAGTGTGAGAGAAGACCCTGAAACTACCACAATGATCCAACTATCTAATTTCTTGTTCTTCCGAGGGTGCACGTCTGCGGTTATAGGATCTTCTCCGGATCCTGTAGGACCCAATCCATGCGATGACTCAGGCAGAGATGGTGGCGCAGATTGCAGCCCTGCAGTGACAACATTGCATAACTGAAACAAGAATTCAACTAAATAATCTAAGAAGCAAATATTCCATGTACAGGCTTTTACCTGGATAGGTAATATTTATAACTTCATATTTTCCAAAAACAGATGAATTTATCTGAACCTTCTTATTCCAGAACCTATCAGATATTAGGGAGGCAGTATAGCTATCAAACTGCTCTCTTAGTGGCACCAAATAAATGGTCACCCTTGTCTTCTGGTCATCCTGGATACTTGCAATTGCAGCCATAATCTTCACCTGGCTTTGTTTAAGAAATGTCCCAGCTGCAACTTCAACTTCTAATTCTGCTATGCGCATGAACAGTAAATACGGAGCTATGTCAAGATCAACAATAACACTAAGAGGCAGCACACAACCACAGGGGGAACCAATCGGTGTTGTAGTCATTGGCTCAGTGCAAACGCTAGAGCAACCTGCTGAAGGTACAAGGAACAGCTGAAGATACAAGGAACCATTCAATAAAAAATACAAGAAAACACACAAGCTTATATTTAGTTCTGAAAGTAGTCCACATCTCTATAGCAGCACCGTTAAAAAGAATAGGCTACAGAAGGATGAACAATGTCAAGGATTTGGTGAGGTAATACAAGGATGCATGACAAGATTAAAGCATAAAATGGCAAATGTAAGTTGCAAACCTTGGGGAGGGAGAGATGAGGATGGCGAAGGGGCATGATGTGATTCTCCATGGTGCTTGTGAGAATGAGGGCGAACAGCGATGCCTGTAATAATAAACAGATGTTAAACAGCTGATGGGGAAAATTTAAAGCTGGACCTATTAGCACTGAGGTTGTCACAGTTACATACCAGGAGATCGCGGAGGCAATGCCCTCGGAGAAAATGCCGGGGAAATCCGAGGCCCAAACACTCTTGTTTCAGGGGAGTTTGATGAATGCGGTGCTGGACTAGGCGGTATGGTTGCTGGAGAATCAACGGATTAGGTTTACATTTAAGGGGGGGAATGCAAAAGATGTTGGGAGAAAATTTTCTACCAATCATATGACTAACAATATATGTACATTCACATGGTTACTTCATGTTGGCTCAGGGGCAATGTACTTGGGACCTAATACAGGCTGGATTTGAACTTCTTAGGCGCTGTTCTACTTTAAGATTTTATGCAATACTCTCTTGGCTGGTTATGCCAGCCAGATGTCACATCCCCGCTGTTTTCATGTGCTACGAATGCAAACTAAACTTCCTTGAAGGAGCAACATAGTGCAACAGCCAACAGTCATTTCCAAGGTCTAGTGGAGTATCCCGAATTTTAAAACAAAAAAAGTGTAATGGAGTACAGCAGCCATGCATGAAAAAAGAAGCTCAAACTAGTTATCACTGCCTCCTTAAACAAGTAGCACTCCATGGCAACCTTTGCATCCATCAATCCCATGCACCCTGGGTCTTTAGCATAAGAAACTAGTAGTACACATCTGCTTCGAGCATGAACACCCTAGAGAAGACAATGCCAGGGCAAATACATCTCCTGCTCCCGGGGCATACTGACTGGGTGTCAGCCGCAACACAAGGCACACTCCAAATACTCACGGGGACAGACTTGCAAGTGGGATCCCAAACCATACGCACGTCTCCAGACGCATACGCCCAAGTCACCGACACCGTGGTAGATCCTCCACTAGGCAAAACCATCGATCATGCCACAAAAACACCGCCCCCTACCTCGCGCACACGCTCGAAACAACAGCATCGCACCCCGATTCCAAGCACCCGAGCCTGTGACAGCAACATCGCAGCTTGCCAGATCCCCCGCGAGGCTACCAAGCTAAGATTTCCGCCAAAATGCAGAACCAGAAGCGCAATCCCCACACCCCGAGGACCCAACCCGAAGCACACAAGCACAGCCGTCGAGCAAGCAAGCAAGCCACCAACGCCGCCCAACCCAGCAATAGCAGCAGAAAGCGAAAGCAAGGAAGCATACCATCAAGCGCGTCGGCCGCGCGGAGCAGGAGCAGGAGCAGGAGCAGGAGGCCGCCGCCGACGCCGCCGCCCATCTCGCCCCCGGGCGCTACACCATTGCCCGAGCGGCGGATCTGGAAGCTTCTGGGGGAAGCGGCGGATCGGGGCGGCGGCGATGGGGATGGGGAACGAGGCGAGGCTAATGGGCTAGTATAGGGAGAGGGATGTGTGGAGAAGGCAATAAATTGGTGTGCATCCTAGGCTGCTCGCGTTGGTATGGTTTGGTTTGGTGGGTGTTCTGCTGCGGCTGGCTGGGGATCGATTAATTTGGAGTGGAATTATTGATGAGTTGCTTGCTAATCGCGGGGTTAATGGATAGAGATGGATGGTTACTTTCGAATCCGGGCAGGAGCAAAGCAACAGTGACTGCTTTAGTATTTGGCTTCTGCTTTAAAAAATCTAAGCTTACTATAAACTCCTTGGTTTCTAAAGCGGCTCCTTTGCATCTCTCATTTTCGTCTTATTCTGTAGATAAATCAAGTATTATGGACATATCACATGTTCCAATCCTTCCGCTCATATCTCACGCACGCATCTCTTTCTCACTTCTCCGCCGCTCGCATATTATTTTTAAAAGTCACTTATTTCAATCACTGCTATTTATTTTTCAATCAAAAACTATCGGTGGAAAAGAAGTCGTGCGGGAAGGATAAGAGAAGGAGGCGCAGAACACTGGCGGGTTAGGGAGAGTCGCGGTAGTGGCGTAGCGACTCCATGCTTGCCGCCGGTACTTCTTTTCCCGAGCTCCTGCCGCCGCCGTGACGCTCCAGCCGCTCCCCGCCCGTCCGCCGCCGCCGTGCCGGCTCGCTTCCTCCCGCCGGGTCTGCTGCCCACCGCCGTGTGGCCTCAGCGACTCCATGCCCGTGACTTCTTTTCCCGAGCTGCTCCGCCGCCGCCGTGTGTGGTGCCTTCTTCCCCCCTGGTCGGCTTCCTCCTCCCTGCCCCAAGGTAAGCTCCTCCTCCTGCTCTCTCATCTGCACCACCTCCCCTCCTCCCTCCTCTCTCCTCCCTTGCCTTGCCTCTGCCCTCCCCTGCTCCAGTCTCCTCTGCTCCCTGCCTCTGTATGCCAACTAAACAAAACATACTGTGAACTGACAATTATAGTTAGTACCTCTGTAAAAACAGTATGCTGCCTCCGCCCTCCCCTGCCTTCACCTCCTCTTGTAGTTACAGAACTTGTTTAGCTGATAGTTGTTAGTTTGTTACACATGTAGGATGTCGACAACGGAGCATGAACCCGCTGAAACTGAGGGGGCGAATCTCCTGAAAAGGAATTCAGATGATGTGGGATGGGAATATGGGGTTCTGGTGGATGCAAAGAACAAGGACAAGGTGAAGTGCAAATTCTGTGATCATCAGAGCCAAGGAGGGATTCATCGGTTGAAGGAACATGTGGCCAATGTTGGAAAAAATGTGAAGAAATGCAAGAGGAGCACACAGGAGGCTAAAGACAAGTGTAAGAAATCACTAGAAGAGGCAAAAAGGAAGAGGGAGGAGAAGACTGTCCGTGAGCTAGAGCTTAGAGAAGAAGTGAATGTTTCTCGGGTTGGAGGAGAGGAAGATGAAGTAACTTGTGTTGGAAGTTCAGAGCCTCACAAATTAGGGCCCATTGATAAGTGGACACGTGCTATTGATCCTAAAGCAACAAAAGCTGAATCTTTGAAGCAACAAAAGCTGAACAAGGAACTTTGGAAAGAAAGAACACATGAGGTGCATAAATATATTGCAAGATGGGTCTATACACATGGTATTTTACTATTCTGTAATCTGTATTTTTATTCAGATTGCAAGATGGGTCTATGCATAAATATATTCACTAGATTATTTCAGAATTCACTAGATTTCAGAACACATTTCAGAATTCACTTGTATCACTTGTATTGTTGATATGGTCTGCTGTCCACTTGTATGCTGCTGATATGGTCTTCTGTCCACTTCTATTGCTGTAGGAACATCACATTTGTATCAACTATGAACTAAGTAGGAACATCACTTTTGTTTTGTATCAACTAAGGTATGTCTATTGGACCTTTTCTCTTTTTATATAATTCATTCAGCTACTATATTTATATAATTTATTCAGCTATACATGCTGCATGCATATTTGGCAAAACGCCTAGAAAACGCCTAGGCGCGCCTAGGCTCTAGGCGGTGGGTCACCGCCTAGAAATCGTCTAGCGCCTTTTCTAACCTTGCATGTATGTATATATGTATGTGCACGCACGTGTGCTCGTTCATTTCAGCCGCAACTGATAGCTTTTGGTCATAACGCAAGTGTTTGTACGAATAAACCGAATACCAATAAGCTGCTTCAAAAGGTCTTATCTCAATAAACCGTTTCAAAACGACGGCAGAGAAACCATCTCGTTTATTTATTCAAAAAAAGCCAAAAATAATAAGTTATAAGCTATAAATTGAGGATGCATTCGGAATGGCTACGGCTGAGAGCTTTTGGCTGAAAATAAATAGCAGTGGATGAAAGAAATGACTTTTAAGAATGATGACATGATCATACGAAAAGTGTGGGAGAGATGTGTGCGCCGTGACCCCTGTCTTATTCTCAGAACGAGGCGGGGGCAAGAGAAATGGAAAAGCCGTTTCAAAGTACAAATAGAGTTCGAAAAGAATGAAATCTATACGTGAGTTTTGATAGGATAACAAAGGTGGACCTGGCATCCTATGCACTCTTAGGCAGCGTTCAATATGGCTTAAGCTTATTTTTGCGCTATTCATAATTTCATCTTTTTCTGAATTTTTGACTTTTTTTGAGCTTTTTTGTCGGTTCTTTTTTTCTCGTATTCGTTTGCGTTATGCGTGATGGGCTAACATATTTTTATATTTTTAATTTTTTAAATTTAATTATGTTAAATAAGCATCTCTACTCTGATGTTTTTTCGACCACCACGGTGTTTTCGACCATAAGCTTTCAGCTTTCAGTCGAACCGATCACCACCTTAGGCTGCATGTGGATCCACCGCTGGTTGCTACTTACTGCAAGGAGACGCAACACGTCTAGGGAGGGAAGGACGGAGAGAAAGGAGAGGAGGGGTTGGTGGGGCCATCACTGCCTGCGCTTGGCAGTTCTACCGTTCGCTCGCTACCTACGCTTCTACAGTCTTTCACTGTGTAGAGGAGCTAAGTAGCAAACACGCTAGTTTTGGAATTTTGCTTTTCCAGGGAGGCTCCACTCCACTCGAGCATGTTCTTTTCCATAGTCGGCTTATCGGATTTTAGGTCTATTCTTTTTTGTTGTAGCTTTATTTACGAAGTGGTGGAATTTTTTTTTTACCTTATGATATTGACACGACGAGATCAGCGAGGTAGAGAGATGATAATGGGTGATAGATGATGAACACTAAGATTGCTACAATCACCACTAACTTTACCTATTAGGCACCAAGGTCGCTGGTGGTTGTGGCGGCCATGGACTGTCAAAGACAAGGAGGTTAACAATGAGAAAGCAAGTAATGACAATATGGCAAGGATTACAAGGTGCCAATGGTGACACTTGAAACAAGCGGTGGTTGCTAACGGAGAAAACAACCAAGGAGGCCACAATAATGGACCAGTGGCGGGCGCGCGGAATTTTTTGAGCCTAGGCAACCAAGGTTGGGTATGGTAGCCCACAACTCGTCTCGCTCGCCAAACACCATGTATGTCCCTTCCAGCGGCCACAGGGATCAAGGGGGTTGCCATGGCGGCTCGACGCGCCTAGGCAGCCGGCTGCCCTGGCCGTGAGGTGGCTCCGCCACTAAGGGACCAAGGGGACGCGTTCATTGTTTTTTTTTTTTTTGAAAAGTTTGAGTTGCAATTATGGATGCGTCATTAGGTTTTTTGTCGTTATAGGTTCCTATTTTGTCATGCATAAATGCCAGGACAAAACCCTGGACCGTAGTGACGACATGTGGCAAATGATAACCACCAAGACTTCAGATGTTATTAAGGGGTGGCAAGAGAGAGAAAAGGAGGAAGAAATAAGATGGCAAGGATAGTTCGGCCAATCGCAAGTAGTAATGACTAACAAGGGGCAACAAATGGGAAATTAGCATCGGCTAAGTAGGAGGAATGCATGAGGGTTTCAAGGCACAAATATAGCGATAATTATGAGCGTCTAACAAGATGATTTATGGACGGTGCCAGTTACTTTAGGGTATGTATAATAATGTTGATGAGTATTGAATAAATTTCTAAATGCAGTTTTGATATTTAATTAAGCTCAAGGGATCTTGTAGTTGTAAACCTTTAGTAACGAAGAAACGTTGTGCGTATTGCTCGATTGAATGACTGCTCGAGATTTCTATGAACTGATACCTGGACCTAATTCAAAGATATTCCTTCCGTACGATGAATAGAATACGTGATTTATCTATTCCAAATACCACGATGTTTTTTGCCCCGAGTCTCTACAATTGTTATGTGGTTGTTGTCCACGTTTGACGTTCTCTCTCTAATAATAACTGCCTCTCCGACCAGACGTACTGGTTCCAAAAGACGTCTTCCTTGGCAGATAATTGATATCTCTTCATCAGTATTTAAAGCTAGTTGAGAAAAGACAGAAGACAAGGACACAGCTCTGAAAGTAATCCTAGGTGATTCAATCAGAAAATTTATTCTCATTCAATTTAACGTAGTTAGGGCTAGTCTCACGTCTTATTAAAAGGCACCATGTAATAGTTAATAGCAATAAATAGCATTATTATTCTCTCCCGAGGATTTTAGTCATCTTTCTCATTTTATTTTGTAATGTCGACAACTCGATTATCGACAGTTGACGTCGTCCGTGAGGAAGAGTGGGTTGAATCCTTGAAATTCTTCTTCATACATTAAACCTCATCCTTCTCTGCTCCCATATTGTCATCGCTCATGCAATCATGGTAGGGACTTGGGACGAGGAGGACTAGTTTGACTTAGCAGACTATGCCGAGTACAACGCCGCGATCCAAGGGTTCGAGTACTCGATACAGTCGTGGCCGACCACTATTCGCCGATAGCTCCTACATATTTCGGGAGCCAATAGACACCTAGCCGTGTTGTCAATGCAATTACCTCCAGTAGAAAGTCGGGTGAAGATGATAACGCTTAGCATTTGATCAGCAAACCACTGGGTTAGGCTGAGTCAACCACAAAGCCCCTAAAAGGTGGTAATCTCTAATCGTTCCCCATCGTGGAGGCTTCTTGCCGAAGCGGTGGAAGGCTCTCTCTTAATTTCGATGAAAACTCGTCGGGAGATTCATGCTGGAGGCACAAAGTTAACGTAATCGGTGATACCGATCAAGATACCATGCACGATTCTTCACGACAAGACCTGCCAAGACCCGCCCGTCAAAAATGGTGCAAACACTCCTACATTATCCCCAAGAGGACGGAGATAACAGAACTAGTGGACATTGATCGGCTAATCCTCCTGCTTCTACTCCACTACGCTTGACGAGTCAAATAGGACAAGATGGGGGTTCGAAGAGAAACTCAGATCATCGTACCCTCCCGCAAATAGGAATCCTTCAAGGCCATCAGTAATAATTCAGAACTTGCAACTAGCCTATAAATATTTTAAATAATCAGAATCCTGCTCTAATACATTAGTATCGCTACTAAAATTAGCAAGTGATTATAAAACAACAACTAATTTAACCTACGGTTTGTATGGGTCGGGAGGTACGTTACATGCGAAGTGTGCAAGAAATGCTAAGCCCGTTGCTTATTTTTGGCTTCGGTTTATGGTTTTGGTTGCAGCTTATAACTTTTCGGCTGTTTGTGAAAGAACGCACGGAGTAACATAAATTTGCATGTGGTTTTGGCTAGTACAAGTGAAGCTATTACAATGTGTACTACAATCAATTTATAGATCTCGTCTTAAAAAACACTCTGTTTGAAAACTAGTTACTATAAAAAAATCAAAAACCAATTTTTAAAAGCGGAAAACAACATGGCCCTAATGTGATAGCGTCAGGTATTACAGGTGAAATGCGCATGCAGGTAGATGATCCTCTATCCACACACACACACGACACGACGCACCGTGGGAAAAGCTTATCGCCTTCTCCTGCCATTGCGCTTGCGCTGAGCAAAAGGTGTACACGGATATGGTACTGACGAGCGACGACTTTAGCAGCAGCAGCAGCAGCAGCAGCAGGCCAGCAGCTACTTCTGACTTGTGACTTCTCATCAGACCCTCGTCCTCTGACCATCCCGGCAGCATGGGACTCACTGGCATCGTCGTGGTCGGCGATGCGTAGCCCGGTGTAGCGTCTCATTTGCCTTCGCTCTCGCATGTTGGGTCTCTCGGAAAACGATACGCAGCCATACGTTTTGATTTCCGGTCGTCTCCGCTTGGCAAAGCGAAACAAGGATGCGAAGGGTCCGCAAGGCTTCACTGGACGCGGCCCACGAAGGCGGCCGGCGAAATTTTTCGTCGGCCAGACGCAGCGTCGTCCACTTCTGTCGCACCGAGGAGAGGATGGAGAATGCAGGCGAAGGCGGCCTGCGAAATTTTTCATCGGCCGGACGCACGCGGAGGTCCCTATCCACAAAGAAGGTCACCATCAGCGACAGGGAGGAAGGTCAGCAGCTAGCTCGGCTCGCCGTGGTGCTGCCTGCCACTGCCAGTATCTCTATCGGCTAGCCTGACGGCGACAGGCGAAGCCCTGCAAAGCTGGAGTGCTATCTTGCTGGTACTCTACTGGTCGATCGAGTTGGCCGCCCTGCTCGGTCGTCCAGTGTAACACGGGCACGTAAAGGAAGAGGCCAAATGGCACAGGAGGCGCGTGCGGTGCAGTGCGCGGCCGCGAAGAGAGATACATACGCACATATGGGCCTGTTTTTTTGGTTACGGTTTGTGGTCTGTCTAGAAATATAAGTAGTTATAATATGCTATTCGAATGTATCTGACGTACCAAAGTTTAAAGAAAGATCTCGTGAACCCATCTGTCTGCTCCTTCAGCTACAAAAAAAACTTGTGTGTATCCAGCGTTTAGCTGAAGCTACTGCAGGATGCCTCGATGCCTTCATCTTTGTTTGGTTTCTAGAGAGTTTCCCTCTTTCATTTTCTGCGTGTGTACACGTATTCATGCCGCGCTTGTACACGGTAGACATGGCACGAATGCAGTTAGTACAGGCAGAGCTCGCTCACGTGCATGCATCCTCTGTGCACGGCACCAGTCAAGTTTGTTTACATAAATGAAGTCAGTAAAGTATGTACTACAATTAACTAGTAGACCCTATTTTTTTAAAAAATATTCTATTTAGAAGCTAGTTACCGTAGAAAAGCCGAAAAACAGCTTTTAGAAGCTGAAAAAAACAGAATCTATGTGTAGTGGGTGCTAGTGGTTAAAACCACCAAAAATGTACATGTTACAAACTGCTCTTTAATTTTCTCAGGATCATTATTATAGTATTTAACTAAATCTCTAGTGGTTGTCTGTCTAGAAATATACGCAAATTTAGAATTATAAGCAGTTCTAATATACTATTCGAATGCATCTGACGTACTAAAGTTTAAAGAAAGATCTTGTGAAGCAATTAAACGTGTTAAAGATTCATGATCTACCCTAAGATTATAATCGCATTTATGTACTGTACCGTCGGGGTTGTACATCAGCTGCGTCTGCCTCATGGCGATACCTTGCTTTTCTTTACATATCTGGATATGCCTCTGCAAGTAACCGGTTTTACTTGTAGACTTTTTAGATAATTCATGACGACATATTTTTCAAACAGCAACTCTTACCTGATCTCCAGACGGCAATTGCTTCACAACCTTGTCAAAATCTCTCCACACGTCGGACGTGCTCGGTCTGGACCTCTTAGCTCCAGTGCTTGCTAATGTAGAGGCACTGATAGAGCCTGACGATGGTACATCCACGGTCTGCTCGGCGGCGGCCTCGGCCGTTTAAGGTGGAGGCGGACTCGTCTCGAACGATGCAATATCTTCCGGATCAATTCCGTACTCACTGGCAACAAAATCGTCTAAATGTTTCATGACGAAATTTCAAAATGCACAAAACTACAAAATGCAAATACATAATTACATTATTACCTAATTTGTATTACAATAAATTGTAAAGGAGGAATAAAAATAGTATAAGAACATGAAAATTAGTATTCTCACCTCTTTACTTGTCCGCCTCCTGGATTTCGACTTCTAAAATTTTTAGCAAAATTGTTATGAATTTTGCCAAATTATCATGAAGATCTTTGGAATTGATATGAGTGTGGGTTGATGAGGGGGTATGGTGCCTATTTATGAAAAAACTTAAGATTTTTTCGTATTTTAAGGCTAAAACGACCAAAAAACAGTTTCTTTTTATATATAAAAAAAGATCGTTGGTCGTGCTAACTGGGTTGGATGGGTCATGCCCGTGCCTGTTAAACGAGCCGATCGTGCCTATCATTGCCGACGGAGCTAATGGGACGAGCCCGACACTGCTCGTGCCATGCTGGCACGGTAGGCCGAGGCACTGGCCCAGGCATGGCCCATGGTCTCGTGCCGTATCGGTCTGGTCCACCGACTTTCGTGCCAGGCTGTGCCATGGGCCGTGTCAATAGTACCGTGGCTTGGGCCGAGCTGTTTGGCACGACCCATTTGACCATCTCTAATATGGAGTTCCAGGGCGGGTTCAATTACGTTTTTTGTCGCTATAATAACTCGTTTTTAAATCTTTTTTTCAAGACAAGATCTATATGTCGATAGTAGTATACGCTGTGTCGAGTTCAGTTGTACTGATCAAAATCGTACGTAAGTATCTCCTTCTTCGTAATCTCTCGTGAACATTTAAAATTCGAAAGGCATAAGCCAAAAGCAACCAAAAACCCCATCTGTTTGCTCCTTCAGCTACAAAAAAAAACTTGTGTGTATCCAGCGCTTAGCTGAAGTTACTGCAGGATGCCTCGATGCCTTCATCTTTGTTTGGTTTCTAGAGAGTTTCCCTCTTTCATTTTCTGCGTGTGTACACGTATTCATGCCGCGCTTGTACACGGTAGACATGGCACGAATGCAGTTAGTACAGGCAGAGCTCGCTGACGTGCATGCATAAGCCTAAATGAGTAGTCCGAATACTCCTAAACCGGCAGGCTACACAGCAAATGACAAATGCGCCCAAATACAATACGCCCCCGCATGGTTGGTACTAGTATAGTACTAAGTACACTCTCTCTTCTTTCGTACTCCACTTACGACTTATTTTTATAGTTTACATTAAGATTTATTAATAAAATTATAATATTATGTAAGTATTTTTAACAATAAATTTAATGATATAATTTTATATTGCCAATATGAATAATTTTAAACTTATCAGGGGTTAAACAATAGTTTGAAATCTATTAAATGTCAAATTTTAGAAAAAATTGATTGTATACTGTACTTATTGCTCTCTTCTATGCACCTGTTGCAAAACCTTGGACTTGTTTAAATGCGAGCATGCTGCACTGCAAATCCTGCTCCCAATAAAAACATGCAGTAGTAGCAGCCGCAGCAACGAATAACGAGTCATGCTCTGGTTTCTTTTTTATCTTTTTGATTTTATAAATTTTTTGTCTTTATTTTTTATTGTCTATAATGATATAATTTTTTTTCTAAAAAAATAATTACACTAAAAAACTAATAGCCACTACAATATAAAAAACCATAAGCTTAAGCTCAAAAAAGCAATACCTTTAAACAGCAGCAGAAGCATACAGAAACCAATGGAAAACGGCCGGATACCGCGCAGAACGGCTTCCATGTTTTCGGCGGGCACCGGGACCCACTTTCAGTGGCTGTATCCGGATTGCGCTGCACGTCGGCGAACGCGGCCGTCTGCTGTGCTGCGTTGCCTGCCTTGGGAGCAAACAAGCAAGCGCTCGCATACGCATGGGCATGCCCATGGCGCCGGTGGCTATCGAATTGAATTCTCCCTACCCTGCTCCATTTCTCCCAGCATTAGGCCTTGAAATTTTTGCGAGCAATAGGCCGACAAGGAAACTGACGGCTATCGCGAGCAAAGCGTGTGCGCGGCCGCGGCTGTGTGCGGCCTCGTCGTCGACGCCACCGCACGACGGGACTATTTTCTGCGTGTGTACACGTATTCATGCCGCGCTTGTACACGGTAGACATGGCACGAATGCAGTTAGTACAGGCAGAGCTCGCTCACGTGCATGCATCCTCTGTCCCGCACGGCACCAGTCAAGTCGAGAGCTCGCCACCCGACCGAGCCGCCCATCTTTTCTACGCCATCCGCACGCACACTGCACACGCAAAAGATAGGGCCGGTCGCCAAGCCAGCTGGCAGAGAACCGAGGGCATTTTTGGACCAAGAGGCAAAAAAGCTAGTATGGCTTCAAAGATGGCCATCACACGCCACACACATTGCATGTATGGATATGGTCCAGTACAAATAAATAATAAATATCGCCCGGCCGTCAGCCCGTCAGATGAGGAGTCAGAAGTCAGAACTCACGCTCAGGTGGCGAATGGCGCATGCACCCCCTCCTCTCTCTTCGGAGAAAGGTGCCGCTCGTTTCCATCGAAATAAGCTGATTTAATTGAAATTATATTGTAATGATAATTTATTTAGTATAATTAAATTTAAATAAATTAAAAATAAAAATATGTTAGCTACTACGAATAATACAAACGAATAAGGAAAAAAGCCGATAAAAAGCTAGAAAAATAAAATTTAAAAAAATAAAACAATAAGTCAAAAAATCATAAGGTCAGTTCAAAATGGGCGGGACGAAAGGAGAGGAAGAAAGAATGAAAAGAAGGAAAGATCGCTGCTCACGAGGAAGGGGACCACTGCTTGAGTCTTGACCGTTGCGTGGTCCCCACACCCGCCCACGCTCGCACGAATCTCGGCGCTATCCAAGCCGTAGCGCCTCCCTCGCTTTTGAGTAAACTCCCAGAGCTATCACGCCGTCCTTCCTAGCGTTACCAAATCAGACTTACATGCTGGCCCCATCGTTCGTGGGTCCGCATGTCATGCACACGTGCTAGTTGCATTGAGGCACGTCGACGTACATGGGGCTGGGCGACGATAGGCGAGGATCACGCAAAACATCCGTGCTCCCGAGGAGAAACGTTCGTTGGTGGTGTTTCTCCCGGAGCCCCTCGTCATAAATGAAATACTACGCCACTAATCCCAATCTGGCAGTGGATTAAACAAAACACACGATGGTTTAATTTTGATCATTGGAGCTTAAATTTTTAGCTTCTAACTTTTTAAACAATGGCAGGTGGTGCTCATTGGAGCTTAAATTTTTAGCTTCTAACTTTTTAATTTTGATTTTTTGGTTTTTGCTCTTTTTTGGAGTTTTTGGCATCTTTTCTTATTCCTTTGCATGTCATATAACTTTTTAATTTTTAAATTTAATTACACTACAAAAACTACCAACTGCTACAATGAATAAAAACTACCAACTGCTACAATGAATAAAAACTACTATAATAAAAAACTAAAAGCTCAAAAGCCTAAATGAGTAGTCCGAATACTCCTAAACCGGCGGGCTACACAGCAAATGACAAATGCGCCCAATACAATACGCCCCCCGCATGGTTGGTACTAGTATAGTACTAAGTACACACTCTGTCTTCTTTCGTACTCCACTTACGACTTATTTTTTATAGTTTTACATTAAGATTTATTAATAAAATTATAATATTATGTAAGTATTTTTAACAATAAATTTAATGATATAATTTTATATTGCCAATATGAATAATTTTAAACTTATCAGGGTTAAACAATAGTTTGAAATCTATTAAATGTCAATTTTAGAAAATTTGATGGTATACTGCACTTTGCTCTCTTCTTGTAGCAAAACCTTGGACTTGTTTACTGATCATTTGCTTATTTTGGTGGCTTATGGTGAAAAGCTCTTGGTGACTTTATTTAACATAATTAAATTAAAAATTAAAAATATGTTAGCACACAAACAACGTCGAATGCAAAAAAAAGAACCAAAAAGCTAAAAAACCAAAATTCGGACTTATGAATAGTGAAAAATAAGCGAAAGGCGAGCATAAATGCGAGCATCTTGCACTGCAAATCCTGCTTCCAATAAAAACATGCAGTAGTAGCAGCCGCAGCAACCAATAACGAGTCATGCTCTGGTTTCTTTTTTAATCTTTTGATTTTATAAATTTTTTGTCTTTATTTTTATTGTATATAATGATATAATTTTTTTCTAAAAAAATAATTACACTAAAAAACTAATAGCCACTACAGTATGAAAAACCATAAGATTAAGCTCAAAAAAGCAATACCTTTAAACAGCAGCAGAAGCATACAGAAACCAATGGAAAACGGCCGGATACCGCGCAGAACGGCTTCCATGTTTTCGGCGGGCACCGGGACCCACTTTCAGTGGCTGTATCCGGATTGCGCTGCACGTCGGCGAACGCGGCGGTCTGCTGTGCTGCGTTGCCTGCCTTGGGAGCAAACAAGCAAGCGCTCGCATACGCATGGGCATGCCCATGGCGCCGGTGGCTATCGAATTGAATTCTCCCTACCCTGCTCCATTTCTCCCAGCATTAGGCCTTGAAATTTTTGCGAGCAATAGGCCGACAAGGAAACTGACGGCTATCGCGAGCAAAGCGTGTGTCGCGGCCGCGGCTGTGTGCGGCCTCGTCGTCGACGCCACCGCACGACGGGACTGGGCAAGTCTTCGGGGGGTGCGTGTTCATCATCCAATCTCCACCACACCCCACGGGGCAGGGCCACGGACGAATTCCAGCCTCTCCATGCATTCATCGGCTCTCGCGCCAATGGGTGAAATCAAATACTCAGAGGCCAACCAAATACTCAGAGGCCGTTTAGAATGTATGAATAGAAAACAGATGAATAGAAAAAGGGAAAAATATATATAAATAAAATAAAGCGTAAGTGAAAATCCACAGGATTTAAAAACCTAGGAATGGAAAAAATGGTTGGTTGGATCACAGGATTTCTTTGGCCCTGTTCTTTTCAGCTTCTAAAATCTGTTTTTCGGCTTTTCTATAGTAACTAGCTTCTAAATAGAGTATTTTTTTTAAGATAAGGTCTACTAGTTAATTGTAGTACATACTTTACTAACTTCATTTATATCAGCAAAAATCACACGTGAATTTACATTACTCTGTAATCTCTCATGCAAACAAATTTAAAAATCACAAACCGCATGACCAAAAGCCACAAGTGACCAAAAAAGAAACAGACCCAAAGCATATAGGAACGAGAGAGAGGTAAGTGGGTGGGGGAGGGAGAGAGCTGCACGGTTCCTTTTCTTCGGGTTAGAGCAGATGTTTATGTGATATCATATAGATGTCAATCTCTAGTTATGATGAGTAATTGATTTTTGATTCAGAAAGTGCGGGTTTTAGTTTGATACTTGAAAAGGTTGAAAATCAAAAATTACAAATTATTGGATTTTTAGAACGGTAAGCAATCAGACCGGTCTGACCATCCAATTGGGTGGCGGTCGACGGAATGCCCTTATTTGACCGCGATTTGACGGCGTGGCGGCCATAAAGGGTTTGAGCCATCTTTTCGGTTCGACTTTTGTCAGTTGTCTCACCGACACTCACTTGTGATTTTGGTGGTACAAATGTTGGGTTTTAACATGTAGATCGTTTAACTTGACCCCATCTTAGAAATTGTGTTAGACCGAAACAAAAAGCTCGATTGTGAGAGGTAAAGAACAGGCCCATTGTGCAATTTTGGTTGAAAGTTTATATTTTGAGATTTTAAGTTATGGTAAGTTTGATTTGATATATCCCGTTGCTTCCTATTTTACATCATACAGTCTCAAGTAGTAACTTCACTGGAGTAACCCCACGGTCTTCCGCTCGAGTAATTCATGGAACATGCATTTATCACCGCATTGATCTCCCCTACAAACACCTCGGCGTTTCCACTGGAAATGATATCAATCCAAACAAATTTCTTCGCTCCAGCTCACTGCATTGAAGATTCCGCTAATTTGCTCTCAGTTGAGGAAACCAAAACAGTAGCAGTAGGGCACTGTGAGGATCGAGTAGTGAGCTCATCCCCGTTCGGTTGACCGTAGTGGACGAACCCAAGCATATCTGTACAAACGGACCGGTCAACACACAACACTGTTGCTCAGCTCAGACACGAAATGGATAATAAATAGGCCGGCATTTTGGCACGCTGGCCTGGTCTGATAAACATGTACAGTAACTCTTATATGATAATACTATAAAATTGCTTCGGTTGTTGATAAAATTACATGTGTTTAGGTTACTATGCTTTTTAAGCATAGATGAATGATTTGATAATGAAATTACTTATAACTAATAATAAAATTATTTATAATTAATAGTAAAATTACTTACTACTTAATAATTGACGATAAAATTACATACAACCGAACAAAATCAACAGATAGTTAGTGGCTCGTTTGACTAAATGTGTCTAAATCGGCCCAGCGTGGCCCGTCTCGTCTATCTGTCGTGTTTAAGTGGAGAACAGATACATGGACTAACATAGCATGATAGCTTATTCGACCAGGGTCTTGTCGGGTCTAATCGAATGGCATCCTATCCTTATCGGTATCGTGCCACGCCGAACAGCCCGTTTGGCCAGGTCTGAACCCATGTTACCCAGCAATCGCAGGGCCAGGGCGGCTCCAGTACCCAACCCAAACCAAAACGGCAAAACTCCCCGCGCCTCGCCTCAAAAACCACCCAAAGCGAAGCAAAGCAGAGCAGGAGAGGCAGAGGCAGAGCAGAGCCACCCACCACCACCGCCTTGAGCTGAGCAGCCAGCGAGCAGAGCCCACCTCCTCCCCTCCCCTGACCTCACCTCATCGATTGCGATGATGGAGATTCCTCCACGCGCGCCTGCCTCCTCCTCCTCACCCCAACCCCAGCCTTCTGTATAAACCCTCCCTCCTCAAAACCCCCACCAATACACACGAGCCAAGAACAAGAACCCCTTTTCACTTGGTCGCGGTCCGTTTGAAATCTTTGAAAAGTTTGAATCTTAGAGAGAAAAAAATTGAAATCGGTAGTAGCTGGCGTCGAGTCACGGGGAGATGGCCAAGGCGGAGAAGCTGGTGGTGGAGGTGGTGGCGGCGCACAACCTCATGCCCAAGGACGGCCAGGGCTCCTCCTCGGCCTACGTCGAAGTTGAGTTCGAGCACCAGAAGCGCCGCACGCGGGCTAGGCCCAAGGACCTCAACCCCGTCTGGAACGAGCGCCTCGTCTTCGCCGTCGCCGACCCCGACGACCTGCCCTACCGCGCCATCGACGTCGGGGTCTACAACGACCGCGGCGCGTCGGGGGGCGGCGGGGGTCCGCACGGGCGGAACTTCCTTGGCAAGGTGCGGGTCCCGGCCGCTGGCGTCCCGGCCCCCGGGGAGGAGGCCGTGCCGCAGCTCTTCACGCTCGAGAAGCGCAGCCTCTTCTCCCACATCCGCGGGGAGATCACATTGAAGATTTATCGCACCAACTCTGGGGACGTGGTTGTGAAGACCAAGCCGGAGAAGCCGGCGAAAGCGGTGGTGACTGGGCCGGAGGTGCTGGCCGCGCCGCCAGTCACGGGGGCCAAGAAGCAGCAGCAGCAGCCGGTGGTGGCCATGCAGCCACCGCCTCCTCAGCCACAGGCACCCATGGACATCCTGCCGCCGCCCGCTCCGGCGGTCATGAAGCCGGTAATGCTCGCGGACCCCTACCCCGTCCCAGCCGTGTTCTCCGGCCCGGGAGACTTCGCTCTGAAGGAGACGCGGCCCAGCCTCGGCGGCGGCGCGGCCGCCGACAAGGCGAGCGCGACCTACGATCTCGTCGAGCAGATGCAGTACCTCTACGTGCGCGTGGTGCGCGCGCGCGGCGCGGCGGCTGTGGGCGAGACCGTGGCGGAGGTGAAGCTCGGGAACTACCGGGGCGTGACCCCGGCCGCCGCCGCGCACCACTGGGATCAGGTGTTCGCCTTCTCCAAGGAGACCATCCAGTCCTCGTTCGTCGAGGTCTTCGTGCGCGCGCGCGGCAGCGACGACCACATCGGCCGCGTCTGGTTCGACCTCTCCGAGGTGCCGCGCCGCGCGCCGCCGGACAGCACGCTGGCCCCCCAGTGGTACAGCATGGAGGACCGCAAGGGCGAGCGCGGCGGCGTGGAGGTGATGGTCGCCGTCTGGTTCGGCACCCAGGCCGACGAGGCCTTCGCGGAGGCCTGGCACTCCAAGGCGGCCGGCGTCCACGGCTATGGCCCATTGGGCTCCATCAAGTCCAAGGTGTACGTCGCCCCCAAGCTGTGGTACCTTCGTGTATCCGTCATTGAGGCGCAGGACTTGCTTCCGATGGACAAGGGGCCAATGGCGATCGGCCGGTACCCGGAGCTCTTTGTGCGCGCGCAGGTAGGGAATCAGATGCTGCGCACGCGGCCGGCACCGGTGGTGGCGAACCGGGGGCCATCGAGCCCGTTCTGGAATGAAGACCTGATGTTTGTGGTCGCTGAGCCATTTGAGGAGTTCTTGGTGTTGTCTCTGGAGGACCATGTGTCCCCGGGAAGGGATGACATGCTTGGCCGCCTTGTCGTCCCAGTTTCCTCCATTGAGAGGCGCTGGGATGAGAAGCTCGTCGTTTCCCGGTGGTTTGGGCTGGACCGTGGCACTGGCGGTGGCACTGTTGCCGGCAGCAATACGAGTAGGTACGGGAGCCGCGTGCATCTCCGTCTGAGTCTCGATGGAGGGTACCATGTGCTGGATGAGGCTACGGCTTACAGCAGCGACCTCCGGCCAACAGGGAAACAGCTATGGCAGCCGCATGTTGGGGTGCTTGAGCTCGGGGTGCTTGGTGCCACCGGGCTGATACCAATGAAGGCCCGGGACGCGGCAACGCATGCCTACTGTGTTGCCAAGTACGGCCAGAAGTGGATCCGCACTCGCACTGTCGTCGACTCTGTGTGCCCCCGGTGGAACGAGCAGTATACATGGGAGGTGTTTGACCCTTGCACCGTCATCACCGTCGGCGTCTTCGACAACTGCCATGTCGACAAGCCAGCGTCCGGGAATACCACACTGGCCGTCCGTGACAGCTGCGTCGGCAAAGTTCGCATCCGGCTTTCGACATTGGAGACTGACAGGGTGTATACGCATGCCTACCCACTTCTCATGCTGCATCCAACGGGGGTCAAGAAGATGGGGGAGCTTCACCTAGCCGTGCGCTTCTGCTGTGGCAATGCTGGCAACATGTTCCATGCCTACGCACGCCCACTGCTTCCGAAGATGCACTACGTCGAGCCGCTGCTTGTGCGCCAGGTCGAGAGTCTTCGGTTCCAGGCCACGAATGTTGTAGCTGCCCGACTCGGACGTGCTGAGCCACCGCTTGGCAGGGAGGTTGTCGAGTACATGCTCGACCACCGTTCGCATCTGTGGAGTATGCGGCGCAGCAAGGCCAACTTCTTCCGCCTTGTCGCTGTGCTCTCCGGTCCGATCACTATTGGCAGGTGGTTTGAGCTTGCCCGTTCTTGGAATCGGCCAGTACATTCATGCCTTGCTGTATTCACATTCCTGGTGTTCGTCGCAATGCCGGAGCTGGTTCTTCCAACAGCCTTCCTGGCGATGGCGTTCACCGGGTTATGGAGGTACCGTGTCCGTCCGAGGCACCCGCCGCACATGGAGATGAAGCTGTCTCATGCAGATGCAGCCACCGCGGATGAGCTGGATGAGGAGTTCGACACATTCCCTTCCAGCCGGGGGGATGTCGTGCGCTTCCGGTACGACCGCCTCCGCAGCGTGGCCGGGAGGGTACAGACGGTGGTCGGCGACATAGCAACGCAGGGCGAGCGTATGCAGGCCCTCCTCAGCTGGCGCGACCCAAGGGCAACATTGCTTTTCTCCGTCGCCTGTGTCGTTGCTGCAGCCATTGCGTATGCCATACCGATGAAGGCGCTGGTTGGGCTCTGGGGCCTGTATGCGATGCGCCCGCCAAGATTCCGCAGCAGGATGCCTTCGCCGGTGATGAGCTTCTTCCGGAGGCTGCCTTCCAAGGCTGACATCCTGCTCTGATCCTAGCGATTTCTGAAGCTTCAGACAGGTGTAGCTTTTGGCGGGAAGGGGATGCTTCAAAGGAATCTAGGAACAAACAAACTTGTTGTTGTTGTTGTAGGCGCGCCTGATGTTTGTTGCTTAGTTTAATGCTGCTGTTAGGTAATCTATGCCGCTTTATGGTGCATCTTGTAATCGCTGTAGACTTGTAGTAGCAGCCCAGGATGCTGTTCATGTACTTTCAGTTTCAGTAGTGCAAAGACTAGCTAAGTAGACGGTAATGCTGTAATGTTTGTGGTGATGGTGAATTGATGAAGAATCTCAGTGAACTGCCTGTTGTTTTATATTCTGGGTTGAGGTTGTCAGGACGCAATGTGGCTCAGTCTTTGTAGTAAATGTTTAATGTGTTTATTAATACTATTTGTGTTCTTAAAAGACGGCATGATGGTGGTGCCTCTCACATGTGTGCGTGGCTTTGCCTTCTTAATAAGTTATACAATTCGATCTTCTCTTTAGAGTTCAGACTAGACTCCTTTAGTTTTGTTTGTCTCCATTCTGTTGCCATGTGGCTGCAGGCTTAAAATAATGGAAGAAGGAATTGTCCCCGGTATAAACTCTTAACAAGTGCCTTTTCTGTTTGGTTAACTCGATGTTCTGCGGAGAGGTTGCAGAAAGAACATGTTCGTGGCATCGACTTGTCTGATCACTGAATACCTTTTTCTTTTCTTTGGTTCAGTACTGTAGTGGTTACTGAATACTGAGATCGATGTTCATGCCATCTTCTGAAGCGATTAGAGCAAAGAGAAAGGCTGCTGTGGTTGTACCAGTAGTTGTTTTTGTTCCCTTTTACGTTCAACGGTTCTGCTTGTCTCGGAGGAGCGACATGCTGCAGGATGGTGTTTGGTTTTTTTTTTGTTGTGGGGTGTCTCAACTCTTCGTGATTGGATCTTGCAACTGGTCTAATATATAATAGACATAATAGTATAGAGAAATGTACTAATGTATCAACATCTTTTATAATTATTAAGGGTCTTTAGCCATAATAGTTACCGTTATTCGTGAGGATCTTACGAGAGGCTACACAAGGAAGAACAGAGATAATTAACACCGAATGGGTCGATTCGGTGATGGATCAATACAAAGTGATTGAAACTCTGCAGTCGGTACAGGTGAGACGGTATCGCACGGTGTATCTATCCCCTCATCTCTCTTTCACTTGCTCTCTCGTCTTTTTGGGTGGGGTTCACCTGGTCTTTTGAAGGTGTACCCTGCAGAGCCAGAGCACAAGGCGTTGTTAGAGCGTATAGCATGTGTGATGTATATAGTTTGGATATGTTCTTAAGCAGCCAAGTAGTGGACTGGTACGTTTCCTGGGAGGCATGTAAAGATCATAAGGGCTTGGGGGACGGAGGGCTAGGATAGTTAGTCACGTTAACTTGTCTATCGAGATCTTCGCGTTTGTTATCGAGAGAGTACTATTGTAGGGTAGCTCAACCTATCGTGACTGAGCTTTGAAACTGGCATAATATGTAATAAGTTTAATGGTATAGAGGAATGTATCAATGTACTCTCATTTTTTGTAATTATTAAAAGATATGATGTGAATTTTTCATCCTATCATACTTATATATATAAACTTTTAAGAGGGACAGGAGGAAATGACCCTCTCATTCTTACTCCTCAGCTGCTCTCTAGGTAATCCCTTCTTTATTGTTTCGGCTGCAGTCACAACAGTTTTCGCTTTGTACTTTCTACTATGGAGCTACGAGCTTCTGACAAGGACCACGACGAGACGATTCACGTCTGCTTGCTGTGTTACCTAAAACTGGGAAAGTTATTTGGTTTTCTGCCTGCGAGTAAGCATGCGATGAACTTTGGTCGCGAAACAGCAGAGAGCCTACTTGTTTTTGGGGACCATGCTATGCTACCGCTGTGAAAAGAAAAGGCCAAGAACATGCAGCCAAATTAACAAAACAAGCTAGTTTTCCTCCCAAAACAAGTTTGCAGACGGTTGATAAAGATTGGGAGCCTGGAATCTAAACTGCGTAATAACAGAGTGCTAATTAAGCCTGGAATCTAGTATGATACGAGTTCTAGTGAATGGATGGATCATGGATGGTTATGGGCGCGGCGGTCGGCGGTCGGCTTGGGCTGCTGCACCTACACCACAGGCGTTGAGCCAGGTAGCCTTGAAGCGGCGGGGATCTCCGTGCAGCCGTTGGCGTCGTGCTCCTTAGTTCCCGTTTGGTTGGGCCGATAAGTTATGATTTATAACTGAAATTACACTGTAGCAGTTGAAATTTTACTGTAACTGAAGATGACTTATTTAGTGTAATTAAATTTAAAAATAGAAAAAATATGCTAGCTTATCACGGACAACGCAAACAATATGAGAAAAAAGAACCGGCATAAAAGTTCAAAAAACCGAAAATTCAGAAAAAGACGAAATTTATAAATAGTAAAAAATAAGTCAGAAATCAGAAGCTGAAACAGCGGGGCAATTGCGTGGCGGCGATCTCCTTGGCCTTGTCGAGTTTGGCGGCGATGAGCTCGTCCATCTCCGTGATGTGCTTGGCCTCATCGTCCCTGAGGACGACGCCCGACTCACCCTCCTCAGGAAGTCGATCGACCTCGTCCGGCGGCATCTGGTACGTCGCGTTGCCGTGCCGCTCCGTCGCCTTCCGCTCTCTCGCGCACTTCGCCGTAGCAGCCGGTAGAATTCCTGCGACCAAGAAAGGCTCATGCTGTTCGTCTTGTTGTCTGCCAGGCACATCACATCCCAGGATTCCGACTCCACAACCGAAGCAGGTCAAGTCTATACGTCTACCGTTCCCGATCGACAGATCGAACAAAGGCAAAGATGAGGAGGCCCGATCCTCTTCGGATTCGCGTTTAACTTTCTCGATCAGAAACCATTATCTTGCTTTTGCATGTTTAAGGAAAAAAAAATTCAACAGTGCCCGCTGATCGTAGTCCAAGGCAGAAGCAGCTTCGAGAGCTTCTGAGCTCTCGTTTGCCGCTTGCTGCTAAGCCATCACGGGAGTTGCATCTGCTAGCCTCCAGCAGCAGCAGAAATTTCACCATTTACATGCTGAGCTGTGCGAAGTGCGAACAAGATGAACAAATGATATGCCAGTAAAAAAGTTGCAAATTCTGCCATCTTCTGACGGGGGCTTCCTGATTGTTTTTAAAAAAATCTCACGAGCGCCGATTTAGCCTGCAACAGCGTACCAGTGAGTACGATTTGCGAGTTGCAACAAATCGAAGTCTTTCACAGTGAAAGATGGAACAGTTCCAGTTTCCAACACTCCAGCTTAAGGTATTACTGCATTAACTTGCCACATCTTACGAGGGGCTTTTATCAAAGCAACAACATCACAATTTATATCGGTTCATGACTGTCAGAAGAGATAATGTAACTTACAGTGCAGACTCACGGGGTAAAATCTTGGTATTTTTTTAAAAAAAAGATAAAGCAATGATGCAATAATATGTACACAAAAATTATTGAAACCATGAGACAGAGCATACTATATATTTCTTTGTAGTCTTGACTTTATAATGAGATGAAGAGTGCTCACATCGTCCTTGAGGCTGTCACCAACCATGATCACCTCCTTTGGTGGAACGTTCCAGTATGATGTGAGCACTCTTCGCATAATCTTCGCATGTTATTCTGTTCTGTAACTCAATCCGGTTTATTGCTAGCCATTGTATTGCTCTAATGAAGTGGAAATAATCATAAAAAAAGTACTTACAGATCGAAATAGCAGACATGTACGGTCCCATCAATTTACTCTTCTCTGTCCTTCGCTGTGCGCAAGCTTGCACAGTGATGAATTGATCTCGTCTTACGGCATCCAACGACCCACACACCTCATTTGGAGACTATTGAATTCTTCAGCATGTGCGTACATGTCCGTTTGACACGACCATAAAAACTATTATAATCACTGTATATATGGAACGGACAGTGCTAGCGCCGGACGTACCACGATACTTTATATAGTACACTTAGATGTAACACCGGTAAATTATTTATATAATAATTTTAATCACTGTATATAATAAAATATATAATAACATTGGGTAAACTAAGAAAAAACTAAAAAAAACATCTTATCACAAAATGTATAATGCCATAAATATATAACTTTACAAAGTGCTAAAACAAGATCAAAATCCATTTGTATATATAGATCAGATACAACGAAGCCTACCCCTCCAGTGGTGAAAACGGATCGGATTCGGACGGATATTGCTTAAACCGTATCCTAACCCACATTTTTTCTCCGGATTCGGAGTCGAATACGGTAAGACCGGATACGAATACGAATTTGGAATATTCGGAGTTTCGAATACGGTATCGTCGGGACGGATATGTAACGGATTCGGCTCGGAAACGGATAATATAGGCGGATAATATGGATGATTACAGTTCCAAAAGCTTATACTTTAATTCCAAAAAGTAAGTTAGAAGCAAATTTGTAACGAAAAAAGTAATTCACTAGCTATTTCTTCTTCCTACAATTCGCCAATTAATATGTCAAACTAAGTTAGAAGCAAATTTGTAACGAAAAAAGATAAAAAAACATTTACAAAAAGAAGAGTGCAATACCTGAATCAACATATCGTGAAAGCTTTCTATACTGCACACCTCAACCAACCAACATGGCAAAAAAAAAACAAATACTAGCAAAATAAAAGCTGAATTCTTAGCTCTTACCAGATATCCGACCGAATATCCGACCGGATATCCGACCGAATATCCGACCGAATATCCGACTGGATATCCGACCGGATAATTATCCGGTATCCGAATACCGATACTATTCGGTCGGATAACAACTCTCCCGAATCCGAATCCGAATCCGACATGAATTATCCGAATCCGAATCCGATCGGATACCAAATTCCCTTCCCGAATCCGGTACCGACCGAATTCGGTACCGGATCGATCAGAATTAACCCAACCCATTTACACCCCTACCCTCCACTCCATCTCTCTTAGTCGTGCATGGCGCCTCCTCTGCCTACCACTCCCCTCCCCCGTGGCCAGCCGCCGTCCCCGCTGGTCGTCGCAGTAAAAAAATACACATACGGCGTTCCCTTAATTAAAATACATCAATACGTTCACGGTGACATACGTACCGAGGTAGAGGTAATCTCGATCTTTCCTAGCAGGTGCAGTACGATTCTGGTCTGCTGGCTCTGCAGGTGCAGGGGCACAACGCGCGCACGTGTTCATGAATTTCGCTACGCTTTCATCAACTAGCCCGTGGTTGCTTCATTTCTTCCATTTGTATATATAGATCAGCTTCCACGCAAAGATCTTGCTACGTACCGTCCAAAAAAGCCAAATGGAACTACTGTAAACACTGAAGCATATGTATTTAATCAGCACTTGCACATATGGAAGCATCTCGACGACATATTTGTGTTGCATCACAAATATATATTATTGCTGACCATAGAACGGCTTAATTGTACAATTTATAACCAAGGATACCGGCCCAAAAGCTAGTAGTAGAGCACTTCTAGCCGAATTAAAACAATTCGAGGAAAAAAAGCACAGAACCTGAATTAATTCTGAGAAAATAAAGCCTACGCACGCACCCGTACGTACATACACAACACGCTCTCGTACATGACCTGATGATAATTAACCACCACAGCTGCTGAATACGCTAGCAGGACGGGCTACTGAATACGCGCGCACTGACGCATGACAACCTCGAGATCGAGCACGCATATTAATTACGTGGTTAGCAAAAGCACGCACGCGTCGATCAAATTCATAACATTAATTGAGCACGCATATTAATTAAACAACGATCGATGGATCGATCGCTAGCTCATCAGTTGTGGAGGTACTTGTCGAGCGCGAGCACGGTGCTGAGGTTCATGGGCGTGATGTAGTCGATGGATCCCGACATGAACTGCTCGACGATGAGGCGGTTGGCGCGCTCGGTGGGGTGGAAGGCGTCCCAGAAGACGAAGGTGTCGCGGTTGGGGCAGAGGGCGGAGACCATGGTGCAGAGGCCCATGCCGTTGAAGCGGCCCTGGCCGCAGCACGCCGTGGTGGCCGTCTCGAAGCCGTACGCCTTGGGGTCGGCGATGAAGTCGTTGTGGATCCGCTTCGTGTTGATGCCGATGAAGACGTCGCCGCCCACCTCCGCGTTCAGCTCCGCCAGCATCTGCACCAGCTGCGGGTTGTACGCCTCCGCCGCGCGCTGCAGCTCCGGGTCGCACGCCCCGTCCACGCTGTGCAGCTCCAGCTCCGCGGGCACGCACCCGATCGGTCCCACGCCCGTCACCAGCACGCGCCGCGCGCCCAGCTCGTGAATCCTCTGCATGCGTACCCATCGCCATCGCCATTAACGATACGTAGCGCAACGCAAGCATCTGCATGCGTGCATGCATGGCTTGAATGAGAAAATGCAAGAGAGGAACGCATGCACGCACGTACCGCGAGGACCTGCTTGTACTCGGAGAGGATGTACTTGATGTAGTCGGGCAGCGAGAACTCGCGTGAGCGCACGGAGTAGGGCACCAGGTAGTAGTTGTTCACGAAGTCGTTGCCGCCGAGGGTGATGAGCACCAGCGAGCTCGTCACCAGCTGCCGCGCCTGGTCCTCGCCGACCAGCGAGCTCAGCCGGCGCTGGTACTGCTCGAAGTAGGAAAGCTGCTTCGACATATGGATGATGTTGGCCTGCGCGCGCGTGCATCGACGAGTAAATACAGGCACAAGGTTAGTTAGTTCGTTCATTCCCTAGTTTCTAGGGGAGTTCATTGCGTAGGCGTGCATGGTGGCAGTTAAGATCGACGAGTGACGTACGAATTGGATCCCCGTGTCGTTTAGGATCCCGATGCCCGCCGACGCGAAGTTTGCGCCGACGAGCAGCTTCTTGCCGTCGAGATTGGGGCTCAGGTACGGCAGCACCTGTTCAGCTCCCAGGTGCTCGCCTGCATGCGCCCGGCTCAGCGCTTAATTAACGTGCTGCATACTGGAGTATACGAACAGTGCAAGCTAGAGTCAAGATCAGCTTAACTGATGATGTCAGGCACGTTCTTGCCGTTGCAGAAGCGCCCCGTTGCGCGGTGATCCGGGGTGTCGATGCCGTAGGGCGGCGAGTCGGCGCGGGCCGAGGTGACGAGGTAGTTGTTGTTGCCATTGTCGACGAGAGAGTCCCCGAACACGAAGAAGGCGCGCGCGGCACGCGAAGTCGGAAGTGCCTGGAGCACTCCCAGGCAAAGCACTGGGAGAAACACAAGCCAAGACGAGGCCATTACGGTTGCAGTATGGGTATAACAAGTGGTCAGTGGCCTGCTTGTGTAGTGATGTGATGGTCTGAACTGCTCTGCACTTGAAGCCTCGCGACGTCGCAGCCTTTTATAGTGCCCTGTTGCTCATGCCATCAAGAGAATGGTTGGTGCCTGCTGGTTCTTAACTCTCCGGTAATTCTTTCTTGCGGTTTAGCTCTTCTCGGAGTTGAGCTCTGATTCTGATGACATGTGAGATGTGCGTTAGATCTTTGCAGCTTTTGCGCCGTCACTTCAGTTCACCGGTCAGTCGCATGAATGAGCTCTGTTAGGTAGTTGGACGTACTGGTCCAAAAGAACAGTCATACTTCTTCTTAGGATGAACTGGAGCTGGAGTTTCCCCTTGAGAAAAAGAACAACGAGCTCAAGTAAGCATATGGATGCGTTCGCTAAGAACGCTTGCTTACTGAAATAACATGCGGTTAATTAGGAAAGAAGATACTTGGAAATTAATAAGTATGTAGACTGTAGAGAACTCTCTCAAGTGTGAACCATCTGTGAGTCCAGTGTTGGGAGCGAATTCCGTGTACGTAAATACTTCTGAAATTTAGAAAAGCCTGAAGTGACTTAACATCGACAAGGTGTCCATGTCATTTCATATAGTTCTTACTCAACGCTAACGCTTTACAGTAACTGAAACATGTTATTCATGAGGGCAGTTGGATCTGTCATCTATGCAATGATGCCTGGATTTAGATGAGCTGTATGTAGCTATAACCTTGACAGTGAGCAGTAATAAGATCTGGACGAGTAGTTTGCATCAACAACCCACATGCAGCTGCCTTTTGTGTTCCTCACAATCATCTCTTCAATAAAAATCATCTCCCATTTTAGTCGTCTTACGTAAACCCTTTTCTCCATTTATGTTTTGTGGTATTACTGCTTACCACCTTAGTAAAAATCAGCTACTAACAAATAACATTGTCATCTGTTCTGTTCATAGTTTTCAATTCTCACACACCAGCAAGTATGTATGTAGTGTATCAACATAGACCTGGGATACTAATTAAAGTTCACCATTTACACTAGTTCAATATTTAATGTACCATTAACTTGTGAGTTACTCCATACCCATCCCAAAGATTTCTACTCCTTCGGCACTAAATAACTAGATCAGCACCATCAATAGACCAACCAACACCAGGTACCACCTTAATCGACGCACGTACGCTATTCGACCACTCATCATATAATTGTCACCACGGGATATGGTTCACGAACTTTACCGACGAAAACCAAAGGAAATTGAATCTGTCCAAGCAGTAGGGAGGGACCCTTCCCAACCCTCAACCGCGCTGCATTTATTTCAGAATTCAGGTACATGACCATCTCCGTCCTCTGAATCTCTGAATCTCTTCCATACTTTCTTCTTTCTCGTGAGCAGTTAAATCTAGACTGTATTGTACTGCCAGAGGACACACTTGTAGATTGTCATCTCTTAAATTTACCATTGCCTTCCCATGGGTTTGGACTATGGAGTACATTTGATACCAAACTGTATATATGTAGGTATTGCTCAAAAACAACCAAGCATGCATTAGTGAAAACTGTCAAGCTGCAAAAAAAGTCTCTGCACAGTTCAGATTAAAACCTTCAGACGTGTAGCCATTATATTCTTGTTCCCTTGTTTTTACAGGTGGGACTGAGAGGACACAAAGAACTAGTCTACCATTACGAATGACCTGTCATAATAACTCACAGACACACCTTCTTATGGAGGCCATTGAATTCTGTTGCTCCCTGGACAGGAGGATGAAAACAGATTAACACAGGTAGCTGGTAGAGATCTAGGGAAGCCAGGTAAAGTACAGGAATTTTAACTTCATAACCTGTGGGTTCCTGCGATCGGTTAAGTACGACTGTGATTCTTGCTCTCACTGTACTAGTTACCACTACTGAACACCTGACAGGTGACAAGGAACACACGGCGATCTTTTGCACCTACTCATTCAAACTTCGTCTGCAGTACACAGTGCTCCATAAGGACATCACATACATTTCTGAACCTCGTTTCAAGTTTCAGTAGCATGGCATATCTGAGTGACAAATGCAATAGGAGAACCAGACTTGAAATATACGAAGGTATTCTTTTCCATCCAAACGTGGACTGACCTGTATATACGTAACGGGTTGAATTAATGGATGAAATGCCTGCTAATTTTTCACGAATTGTAAAGCGCAATCGGACGGCTGATGGTATACATACATACATATATATACACGGTATGTATGTAGTATACGAGTATTTAAGATCATCTAGGTGGTATGAATAATTTTTCAAAGGTGATATGCATATTTTTTTCGACATATTCCTTTTTATGTACGTATATGAAGCTATTTACAAAACACGTTAAAAATTATAGACCCACTTGTAATTTTTTCGTGTGGTTCACATTGGAGTATTTTATAATTAGTATATGAGTATACCTAAAATGATAAAAGAGTATTTCAAATTTATTTATATGGTATATTAAAGATGGATGTAATTATACCCGGGTGTAAACGGTATTTTTCCCCTCTCTCTCTATATATATATATATATATATCATGCAGTACTATGTACTGCCATTTGTCATGTGCTTCAGCGATCTTTTTTATGAAAAAAAAATTAAATATCGATCTTTCTCTGATGAGCTCAGCAGTTTTAAGTGAACAACCTGTAGTGCTGTAGGTAGGAGTATTTGCTTTGGCCTTCTTTTTTTTCGGGGAAAAGGGAATTCATCACTCAGTAATAATGGTAGTACAATCATCACAGATTAACTGTGAAACACAATATGGGTAAGAACCAAGCCACAAAGCTGTTTGGCATGTTTGGCTAACTCATGGCTAACCCTACTCCGATGACGATGAATTTTGCTAATTTTGATGTCCTGCCCTCCTACCAGCATCAGCTTCACTTCATTCACCAAATTGGCGTATCCAGATAGATCACAGTCCTCGCCGATTTAGTAGGCTAGCAGCTTGTAAACAATATGTTTCTAAAAGCATTGGTAAGTTTGTCCATTGAAGAGCCAAGGAAATACCTCCCATGCAAGCAAATATCTCTGCCTCCAAAGCATTCGTGCAATGGAAAAGAACACGCCAGGACGTGAACAGAACCTCACCCATATTGCTTCGAAGGATTATGCCAATGCCTGCTGCCCCTGTTTCTTCGATGAATGAGTAGAGGTGCCAATGATACCTGAAACCCGAGTACCCGATAGGTTTTACTCGATAAGGAGATGAGTATGAAGATATTTTCACCCGCGGTATCTACTGAGTATGGAAAGTATGGAAAGATAAGGACGCCAGCAAATATCTCTGCCTCCAAATATTGCTTCGAAGGATTATGCCAATGCCTGCTGCGCCTGTTTCTTCGATGAATGAGGCATCAACATTCAGGTTAGCCCATCCCAGCGAAGGTTTTTTTGTTCCATTGGCTAGCTGCCACCGTAGACGATGAAGTGCTTTGGCCTTGCTCTTCTACTCTCTGCTCAGGACCATAAGCAATCACTTCTTTTCCTTTTAACACGTTTGCTTGCAGGTACTGCTTTGACATCAGAAGGGAGTCGAGATAACTACACAAGAATCACCGACCTTCAACTGTAGGCGCCGGATTATTATGAACCACTTCATTTCTGATATACCAGATCCTCCGCAACATCAACAAAAGCATCGTCCGGTCTACTTCAGACATATTGAACATTAGCTGCAGAAGCCATTTTGGTCTCGAGTGGCGTAGCTCCAAATCATGCGGGAGCCGCCACACATCCCTCGTAGCCATCCATAATGCCCTTGCATTTGGGCAGACACACATGGCATGGAATGAGTCTTCCTATAGCACCCCACATACCGATGTGAGACACTACTGTGAAACGTCATTGTCAAAGTGGAAAAAGAATAATAATAAAAGCAATAATCGAAATCACGAGTAAATAAACTTTAACGGTAATTTACTAAAGAATCAACAGATGTTGGAATAAATGTTTGAAACATAGGACCGGTCTACTTTTAACCAAATAAAGGACGAATAAAACAACAATAGTGGCAAGCCACGTACCGAAAACTCGAGTGCTTTCACCCATGCATGATGCTATCACTCCACTAGCCTTTTTACCTGAGAATGCAAAGAGCAAGCGTGGGATTTGTAAATCTCAGCAAGTACCCAACAACGGTCGCAGCACAGTGAGAAAAAAGACAGGTAACGCAAGCAAGACATGCAAAAGACAAGCAAAGCAAGCAAGCAATTGATACATGTTAAGTGCAATGAAGCTAGGTTATCGGAAACACTAATACAGATTGGAGATAGAGATCACAGGAACAGTGACATTAAAGAAAAATGTTATTTAGCAAATTATGATGGTGGCACCGGCGATCACTTCCCACATACCCAGTTATACGAGAATAGTCAGGCACGCATCGTCCTCGGCTGTATAACCGCCGACGGGGTGTAATATCATAAGTAACAAGAGTGTACGACCCTCTGTACGTTACCAGGTGGGTGAAAATCCGCGTAGCGTTTAATGACAATGTCAAAGCCAATATGTCATTAAGTGAAAATATCCCTAAGAAGGAGTTTGAGAGAAGTGTGGGAATTATCAAAGAACTTAAATAATGTTGATAATGTAATACTAGAGTCATGGCAAGAAGTTACCAATAGAAATACTTATTGGAGATAATTTCCATAATGAAAAAGAACTTTGTTTAACGTAAATAAAGAAAAATATTATACATAAAACTTACGTAATTGAATATCATGGACACTTTGCAGATTTCAAATAGTTATTAAAGGTATTGGAGCATTCCTACTGGCGGAAGGAGTACAATGACCTGAGTTTCACTCCGTACACTCTGCTCGCTTCATGTGCCTTAGTAAAAGTGGAGAGGGAGGAACAGGTGGATTAGGTGGTCGATGTCCACCAACTCCATCGTTTCTAGCTCCTTCAGGTGACGCATGAGAGTTCGTACCATCTCGACCAATGGATCATGGGGGGACTTATCGTGGAGGGTCATGCACGGTATTTCTAGCAGTATCACCAATTGTGCTAATCTTGTGCTTCCAGCAGGAATCTCTCGAGGAACTTCGTCAAAACTGAGGGAGAGCTTTCCACCGCTTCAACAGAGAGCTTCCACGATAGAGAACGATTAGAAACCACAATCTATGGGGGATTGTGTAGTGGACTCAACCTAATTCGGCGAATTATCGATCGGATGGTGAGTATTATTGTCTTCACCCGGCCGTCTGCTGGGGGTAATTTCATCGACACCGTGACTAAATGTCGACCGACTCCCATAATGCGTAGGAGCTGTTGGCTAATAGTGGTCATCCACAATTGAACTGTGAGTATTCTAACCGTCGGATCGCATTCTCAAATCCATATTTTCGGTTGAGTGTGCCAGACTTGTCGTGGTGCTTGGGCACTCCAACAAGGTTGGGACACCTGACTCCCCGGGAGATGTTGATGATGGGGTGGTGTGTCTTTTTCCATCCGATCGACCTCGCTAGGCGTAAGGACGAATGATCCTGAGATGGAGGACGATGAGGAGGCGGCATCGTGTTCCATGGCGTGGATACATGTGTCCATGTCGAGGCCGGCGTAGTCTGTCAAATTGAATCAATTATCCTCATCCTAAGTTCTTGCCATGATCGCATAGACGATATTGACGAAAACAGGGGAGAATGGTGATGTTGGTGAGAACCTTGAGGGGCTCAACGTTTTTTCCCACATATGTCGTTAGTTGTCGATAATCAAATCATCGATCTGACGAATTATAGGGAAATCGAGCCTCACATAAGGATTAAAGAGGAGAATTACAACTATCTTGATTACTATATTGGGATTACAACCCGTTCTCACAGAGCAATTACAAATGGATACTATCACCCCTAACTGTGCTTATTCTTTGCCACCGTTGTCTATTGCTTGATTTCTTCCTCTATATCTTTGTCTTCTCCCGCAAGGCTTAAATAGTGACGAAGAGGTATCAGTTGTCCACATAAACATGCACCTCATCGATTCCTTGCATCTGGTCGAGCAAGCAGTTGTTGTCAGTGAAAGAGATCTGACAAATAATTGTCGATTTGTTATTTGTCGGTGAGAGAAGATCGTAGAAATAATTGTGAGACGGTTGTTGTCGAAGACACAAGACTGAATCACCTTGTGGTTATTGCGGACAATGACACATGTGGTCTATTTCACTACACGGGAGGCTACATGGAGTCAAGTCCAATTATCGAGTCGTAGAATCTCTGAACAGTGGCTGATCAGATAAATAAGCAGAAATACTTGAGTAGTATTGTTCTTTTTGACTTATGAATTATGACTTTTGATTTTTTAAATAAATAAATAGAATATTATTTTCACCACCGTTCAAAACGGTTTATCAGGATAAATATTTTAGAATAATTTATTGATATTTAGTTTATTTATATAAATATTTATGTTAGAACAAGAAACGACAAGCTACCTACGAGTTGCTCATCAAAGAGCTAGCCTAGCCTAGCCTAGCCGTGGAAATGCATTGCGTCGCGTTGGTACGTACCAGTACGTAGTACCAGTTTTACCGGCCATTTAAACAAAGGGCGGTGGTACCGCGCGTGCAACCGCAGTAGTACGTTCGTAGGTGACGTGCATGCGACCGTATTGTTGCTGCTTCCGGGCGGTCCGGTCTCCGGCCGGCGGCGAACGGATTCCTGCTGCGTGCGCGCTCGTCCATCCGTCGCCGATTCCTATGATAGGATCGACCGACAGATGAGACAACTCAATTAATCGGACATTTCCGCGACACGCGGCGACTGCCCCGGCCCCACCTGCAGGCTGCAGCAGCTCGTGGGTCCCACGTGTCGGAGAGGCCATCTCCCTGGACTGTCAATGATGGGATGGATCTTGTACAGTTCTACGGGTCCGTCGTAGTAGTCGGTGCCTCACCTGGGCCAACGAAACGGACTGTCCATAGTTTGAGCCCAGGTTCTTGTTACCCATGAGCAGGCCTATTTGGTTGCTCGCTCACATCTAAACGGAGAGATCTTTCCAGCTATGGCTTGTAATTTATAGCTATAGTTCATAACTTTTAGCTATAGAATAAGTTTATGTGAATAGATCGATCCTATAAACTATTTTAGAAAAAATCTATTTTATAATCCATTCAAAACGATATCAGAGAAGCCGTCACATTTATTTATGCCATAAGCGGATAAAAACAGGGCCAATGGCGATTGCTTGTAGCATTTTTTTTTGAAAGTGACTCAAAAACTTTCGTATAATACTTGTACATTTGAGCTGCAATTTTCCTTTCGTTTATTTAATACGAGTATCGACTACCGCGTGTAGTCTAGCTAGTAGTCTCCGTATTTATACATCATGCAGTCCGGTTCAGCTGGGCAGTGCTGCAACAAGTAAAGACATGCGTGTTAGTATCGGGTTTGACTCTAGTATCGGATTTGACTCGCACGTCAATATTAGGCATGTTTGGCAACAGTTGCGGTTTATGACTTTTGGTTAAAATTTTGAATTTTAAATGCTACAGTGCAGATTACGGAGAGATATACCCACTTGCGATTTTGGATGGTACAGATGTTGAACTTTTAACATGTATATCGTTTAACTTGTAGACCCCGTCTTGAAAAAATACTCTGTTTGAAAGTTAGATACTACAGCAAAAACTAAAAGCCGTCAACTTGGAGAAAAGAACAGACCCATTATTTCTTCACTCACTGTTGTAAGTTGTTGTAACCCAACGTATGGTGGTGGGTGAAGTTGCCGCGGGCTGATGTGCACGCGTACATGTTTTGTCTGTGTGTAGGTCATCCATCACGGTCATCGAGAATTTGACACATCTAGTCATACCTTAAATAGGATAAATTTCAGTTCAAAGTGTAGAAAAATATCAGTATATAATTTAAGTAAATTTAATTCGGTTTGGGTAATATTTTCATGATCTAACTCAGATAGTCTAGATTATTTTATTTTGGCTTTAGCTTCTAACTTCTGACTTATTTTTACTATTTATAAATTTTATTTTTTTTTTGAACTTTTGACTTTTTTAGCTTTTTTGCCGGTTCTATTTTTTCGTATTCGTTTGCGTTGTCCGTGATGAGCTAGTATATTTTTTCTATTTTTATTTTTTTAAATTTAATTACATTAAATAAATCATCTTCAGCTACAGTAAAATTTTAGCCGCTACAGTGCAATTTCAGTCATAAAGCACAGCTTTTCAGCTCAACCAAGCGGTATGCGAGACTAAGGTCTTGATGCGCAATGATAGTTCCCTACTCTTATCTAGTGATAGAACTGAAGTTCTAGAAGACAATGAAGGCTGGTAAGCCATCACCCAACATTTTTAACATCAGATTCATAATACTGGGTCTGTTCTTTTCGGCTGTGGCTTTTGGATTTTGGCTGAAATTTTTGAATTTTAGCTGTTTAAGGTAAAGATTACAGAGAGACAAATATTCACTTATAATTTTAGTGATACATATATTAACTTATGAGGTAAAAAATAGGCCCAATGTAGACTCATGACTTTGGCTTCACACGTCCAAACAAACCAGTGCAATAACTATTGATGTATCTTGTGCAACAATCGATTGCAGTCACCGCGATCTTATCTTATGAAAAGCGACAAACTTTTTCCCCCTCCACAGAATGCACGTAACTGATTAAAACATATCGATCAAAACGCCTGAACACACACATATTTATACACATACATATATATCTACACACACTATATATGAAGCCTCTTTTCTACTCCCGGATATAATTACACCCTATATCGTATCTCACAATGTAGGGAGTATCTCGTGTAACAGATGATATGTACGTATAGCATATGAGTATTTAAGACCATCTAGATGGTATGAACAAATTTTTAGAGGTGGTATGTGCATGTTTTAGATATACTCCTTTTTATGTATGTATACGAATATATATATATATATATATATATATATATATATATATATATATATATATATATATATATATATATAGAAAGAGGCTTATATATATATATATATATATACATATATATATATATATATATATATATATATATATATATATATATATAAAATACCTTTACACCGGATGTAATTACACCTATCTCTAATATACCATCTAAATAAATTTGAAATACTCCTTTATCACTTTAGATATATATATACACACACACATGAGCTTCTCTTACACATTTGACTTCATCACACCTTGATCTCCAGGTCAAGAAGAACTAAAGAAGTCACTACAGAATTATATATAGTAGCATATATTTTGATATGTCTTCTTAACCTCAAATCAATCAACGACTATACAATACCAACTGTGTGAGATGGAAATACATTTGAATTATATTAAAAAGCTTCAAACTTAAAACATAAGAATTCACCGTCCTATTAAGGTCATTTATTCCACACACGTACGACTGAACTAATATCTGACATTCATACGCAACAATAATCAACAAAAAATAATAAACTAACGCAAAAACCACTGGCTAGCTAGCTTGGTGGTTGGGGAGAGTAGCATCAGGACTTTCGAAAATCGACGAGACACGGCAGTGCAATGTATTCGCGCCTCTCCGAGCATTGTAGAAGGAGTATTTGGTATCCGGCCGGCGTACAAATGCTGCTATATATAAGACGTACATACTCCCGAGCTACTAGTCTACATACGTACGTACGCGTATGTGTACACACGCACTGAAACACCCCAGAAAATTTTAAAATATTTTTGTGAATTTTCCTGAAGTTTTGGTGAATTTTTGAGCCCTTTCCCAATTCGGCAACCCGGAGAATCTGCTTTCCCTTTTCGGCGCTGCGTTTTCTTCTTTTCGGCGCTGCCTTCCAACAAGTGCTATGGGAGACCCAGTAGATGCTCCACAACGACGATCAGATGGATGTCTAGCACGATAATCAACAAGCTGATCTGGATGTAACTTGAAGCACTTGTCAACATGATGACCACTCCTCTTGCAATAAGAACATACCAGCACTCCTGTGGGTGTAGCTCTAGTAGATCTAGACTGCGATGAGAGACCCAACACTGTATGTGGTGAGGATCCTGAAGTAAGCATAAGCGAATGAAGACAAGTCTCCTCTGCAATCAAACTAGAGAGCATCTCAGTCAAAGTCGGCGGAGTGGGATAGTTGAGCAACTGAGTACGAATAGGCTCAAACTCTGATTGAAACCCCATTACAAATTGATACATGCGCATCTACTGGGCATACTCATCTTTAGCAATACAAGACTGGCAAGCAGTGGCAGCCTTCGGTGTCATAGACTCTAGAGGGCCAATGATATGAGTGAAAACACTGTAGTACTCCTCCACTGTCTGATCCTGAAGCTGCTGAACACTATGAAGATTCTTGAGCAATATGAAGCGAAGAGCATTAACATATCTCTTCGCAAAGCATGTCCACATCTGCATGGCTGAAGTATGATACTCAAGGCTCATCCTCAAAGAAATATCAACACTCAGAACGATGCTAGTCATGACACGATCATCCTTTTCTGCCAAGCCTTTATTGCTTTAACATCAACCTTCTTCGGATCAGGAGTATCGTCAGTTAAATAGGAGGCCAAACTATAGCCCCTAAAAGTCGTATTGACTGAGAAAGCCCATGCTTGGTACTTTAATCCATCGAGCTTGATATCTGTGAACACTAGAGATAAACTGCCCCAAACATTGAGTCAGATTTTGTCATCTTGATGGACCACAACCACACGGCAGCAATCAAAAGATCTTACCGAAGCAAGCAATCAAAAGATCTTACTGAAGCAAGTAATCTATCTTAGACAATCCATCTCTGGAGCAAGCAATCAAAAGATCTTACTGAAGCAAGCAATCTATCTCTGGAGGAAGATATCACGCAATCAATCTCTACGGCAGCAATCAAAAGATCTTACTGAAGTTAAGGAGCTGTTGTTGCAGAGCAGAGGAGAGGAGATGCTGTTGAGCAGAGGAGAGGAGCTGCCGTTGAGGGAGCTCACTTTGTCATTGCAGAGGAGATTAGAGGAGCTGTTGTTGCAGAGGAGATGCTCCATTTGGGCCGAAGGAGAGGCGACGCGGATCCGGAGAAGAAGCGGCCTCGAGCGGCGACGAGGTGAGGACAAGGTGGCTCGATCATAGGCGAGGTGGCTCGGATGTGGCGGCACGGATCCAGAAGAGGGGGCTCCAAGGAGAGGCGGTTCAGGCGTCGCGGATCCGGACGAGGCAGCTCGAACGGGAGGCGGCAGGGCACGGTTGGAGGCAAGCGACGGCCTGGAGCAGAGGATCTCCGGCGAGCGGTGGCCTCCAGGCAATGTCATTCTGTGTCAACCAAGGTTAGATCAGACTGCTCTGTTTGTTCACCTTATATTAATCTTTAAGGCGCATTCTCCTCCTCTGGATAGGTTTGTTGGCAGTGATGTCTCCTTATACCTGTTCATTTTTCAGAATTTACACCAGATGTCTTCTTCTCTTCTTGAGATGCTTGATGACCCAGATGAATCCACCAGAGAGCTTGCGCTCTCTCTCTCTCTTGGTTGAAATTCTTGAAAAGCAAGTAGGTGTTTCTGAGTTCACTTAACAGTGAAGCCGAAACGAGCGGGGAACAGTTAAATTGCTGCATGCAACCAAAGATGCTGCCTTGAAGGTACTACTACACTGGCAGTGTTGTTTTTGGTTTGCATTTTCTGACGCAACCATAGAGTTGCCCTCTCAAGCCTTTATGTCGTTGTCATTGCAGGTTGTAAATCAGGCCCATATCTGCTTGACAGCTGTGGTTACTGAATTTGATGCACTGAGATGCCTTGGGGTAAACTTGTTTAATATGTTCTTAGTCTTGTGGATGGATACTCTTTGGACTGGAATTGATAAAATCCATCTTTGGACTGGAATTGATAGACGCCATGGACAAATTGTTTCTGTTCCTTTGGTTTTTTTTTCCTTTTTCGCAGTTGTTGGCATCTTATGTTTCTCATTTAAATATACAGGCAATTGCTTCTCAGTTGGCCTGCCATGATGAGAAAATTATCATTACCAGCATCAATAGTTTGAGCAAGGTAATCATCATCACTCCAAGTTTTACAGTTGATGTGTGTCGATATTGTGTGCGGTCAATGGCCTGTGCTCAGTGTTAACATCAACTTTTCTACCCTTATTGCTAATTTTGTTCCCCCATTTTTTGTTTGTTTTTTTGCAGCTTGTGATTCGATTGTCACAGGACGACCTGATGACTCATTTGTCAACATTTCTTCCTGCACTGTTGGATGCTTTCGAAAACCATAGTCCATATGTTCGCAAGGTTCATTCATTCCCACTTCCTTTTTGTAGATTGTGTTTAAGATCAGCCGCTATTTTCTTAGAAATTTTGTTCTTATTTTTCATCTCCCCAAAGTTCCTGATAGCAAAAGGTCATGGGAATAGTTAGAAGTCCTTCAAAAAAAAATTAGCAAGTGTCCAGGCCTTACATGCATGTACCACAATATCTGAAAGTTGTGCTCAGTATTTTTTTCAAACCTCATCTGTTCAAGCAAAGGTCAACGGGTAAGGCCCTTGTTGAGCTATATTGGCTAAAATTTGCATAAGAACTACAGCTACAATGTTGAGGCGGTGAGTGTTTCCAAGACTCCCAGTAGCACAACTCAATTTGTTCAGAAATTCAGTAGCATTTCGTTGATGTAAATTTGGGCTGTCCCCTTCAGTTATCTGGGCCATACTCCTCGGAAGTCTTAGCTGATCAGAGCTCAGTTCATACGTACCTTTATTTGGATCTAAGTCGACATCGAACTTTTCTGCCCTCTGCATTTCATTGAGCCTTGGATCGAAAGACCTTGGTTGTGCCATGTGTGCATCCTGAATACTGATTGTGCCTTTTCTATATCTGTGCTACACTGCTACTTAACACATACATGGATGAATTCACCAAGAAAACAACAAGAAGAAGAAGAGACTAGCATGAAATAGGCAGAGACCTTAAAAACTCCTGCAGCATGTACTTTCCAGATAATATTTTTGTCGAGAAATCCCCATAAATTAGCTACAATCTGCTTTATTCTGTGCTGCATTGCAGGCTGCTGTGCTTTGCTTGGTGGATACATACCTCAAGCTCGGGCCAGCGTTCTTGCCGTATTTGGAGAGGCTGGACAGCGCACAGCCGCAGCTCGTAACCACATACGCCAACAGGCTGTCCCAGACCAGATTTATTGCGGTGGACGTTTGATGCAGGCGGGAGGTGCTGGTGTTTCAAGGCGAGGGCAGTATACCATTTACTCATCTAACCGCTCCGTCTTTATGCCCATGTGTGATAATTACCGGTATCCAGAAATATGTAGGCAGTGCAGAGTACATAGCAGCATTTCATTTCATCGTCTCCTTCCCTACACCTGTTGTGGTTTAAAGGAAAAATAAAGGCTGTGCAGCTCCCAAGTTACGAAATGTCCAGCTTGTCCAGCTGCTCCTTTGGCCGTACTGCTCACTCCATCCATCTGCTACTATTTGTATTTGTTGGGATTATCTCAGTCCTGTTGGCTGCTGAGCTATCTCTGGCCTTGTTCGTCTTGGGAAATCTCGCGAAAATTTATGTCTGTAGCTTTGCTGGCAGGTTAATCATAAGATTATAAACTTTTACTAACGGACTAAGGGACGTTCGTATTAACTTTTATTGATAGTTTATGTCTGTAGCTTATAGCTGAAAATAAATAAGTAACCGCGAAAAGAAGTGGCTCTTAGAAGAAGGGGTGAGAGACATAGTGAGAGGAGTGAGGTGCCAGATGAACTTATGATCCCTTGTCTTATCCATAGAGCGAAACAATAGGAAGAAAAATAGAGAAGTCGTTTTAAGAAACCAGACACTGTATTACATTTTGGTTTTTTTAAGGAGAAACCAGTACGATTTTTTTTTTGCTCCGTTTGGACCCTGCTATTTTCTCGATTATCATAAGAATTAAATTATTTTTTTATAAAAATCGTGCAAAATTTATGCCTTCCAAACGGGCCCGTCGAAGCTGCGGCAGTTTTGATCCGATCCAAATAGTAATAGCTGTGGTTTATACGTGATCATTTGCGCATGTGGTGAGGCAGGCAACAATGATGTCTGTGTGTGTCGCAGTGGCCAGTGGGTCGGGAGAAATTTGGACGCTTTTAGCACTTTTCGTACAATCAATTCTCGGAATAGCCCCCGTCGGAAATTATTTCCCGATTTGGCCCCCTCCCGACCGCACGACTCGCCGGGCGACACGTGGCGATCGTGCGGCCGGCGGCGCGACACGGGAGTCGTCGCGTCCCCACCGCACGACTCGAGATTCTCCTAGCGGTAGAGTGGTGCGGCGGTAACCGCACCACTCCATTAACCATGCGGCGGCCGACCGCACCATTATCTGTACAGTATTAGGGTTAGGGTTTGGACCGATCAGCGTTTTTGCACAAAAACGTCTTCTATTTGTGTGAAGTAACGATTAGTGTATTTGTGATTTTTGTACAATGCTGATCGTGAAAAATATGTTAAACTAGCAATAACACTTTTCGATGATGTTATGTTGTTTTATTGGAAGAGTAATATTTTCATCTTCATTTGTAAATCTAATTTTTATTTCTTGCATGTACGGCGCTAATAAATTTCTATGCAAATGAAATTATCAATGTAATGTACTATGTATAAATTTCTACATAAATCAAATGTACCATATGGTTTTGCATAACAGTGAGACCATACTTGCTCACTTATTATTTTATGTTTGTGTTTGCTTCATATGATGATTAATGATTGCAAGTTGGTTTACTAACGCCCAAGCTTCATGCTATTTACCCGAACCAGTAGTATAAATTATTTTACACATTGTCACTAGGATGCTTTTTTAAACCATGTGCGTGACAGTATTTCATATGTCGTATATATGCTTCTTTCATAAATTAATCATACAATTTTATTCCTAACAAGACCTATCAACATTAAAGCTACATAATACTCAGTTTAACTAAATCGTACTCCAACAACACTACAAAATTTATTCACATAAAATACATAACATAATACACTACAACTACAAACATTGCATCAAAAAATGACATGCATGAACTCCGTAAATAACGTTTACACTAATTACGGACTAATCAACATAATAACATCATACACGCATGGGGATGATATTTACCTTTCCTTGAAGCTCGCGACGCGATCGACGCGATCTACAACTTTCACAATTGTGAAAACTTCAAATCCCTTCGAAAATGGCTCCAAATCTCGTGTTTGCCGTCGCCGTTCTTCTCTTTCTCTCGCTGCTCTCTCTCGCTGCTCCTCTCTTCCTCTTTCTCAAACACAAATGAGGCAACACACTGGAATACACATGCCTCCCAATCTTTTATCACACGAAGGAGTCATATGCATGCAGTCCCGCAGTAGGGGCCGGGCTCGAAGGATTGACACGCGCTACCGGGTTGCCGGTTTCGGGTGAGAAGACAAAGACGGGCGAATTGATGGAGTGGTGCGGTCGCCGATCGCACCACTCAGCCTACAGCTGCCGTGGGCGATGATTGATGGAGTGGCGGCCGCGGCGATGATTGATGGAGTGGTGCGGTCGCCGACCGCACCACTTTGTCGCTGATGCCGTTTGTCGT